>JBBMOY011110775.1:0-10715 GCA_037951405.1 Platydemus manokwari
TTTCTTGTCATCAAATTATTGTAATAAATATAATTAATCTAATAATTACGGACCCTCCCTCAAAAAAGCGAAGCATATTTATTAGCACAAACTAAGATTCTCCTTCGATCAACCCATAAAAGTAGAGAATAACCTTGTTTTAACTGATTTATGAAATTATAAATTTAAAATATCATATGATCTCAAGTGAAATCGATTTTCATCTACAACAATAATGTTGAGATTGATGTCAAGCCCGAGACATTCTTGACCTTTAAACATTGATTAGGTGACGGTGAATTGAATGATCACTCGATCAACACAACAATGCAAATTAAGTTAATTATTATTAAAAATTTTAATAATCCTATAGTCAAGCAGGTCTCCATCTTATTGACGATAATATAAATATAAACCTCTACAACAAGCAATCGATATATTTTAAAAAGGGCTTTTATTTCTGAAAAGATTACCTCTTAAGAAACAAATAGTCCAACTTAATGCCCATATTTCACGCAAATACACTTCATAATTATTCTGAATTAGGATCAAATCAAGAAATACTATAATTCGGCCGATAACTGGATGATTTACTTGGCTTTAATAGATATAGGAAAGTCTGAGTGTAGTGAGGCACATGATTGTTGGACTATCGTTAAGATGATCGCAATCTTTATAATATGGTTTTATCGAATGGATCTATGAGAAATAAAACATTTGTATTCCGATAGACCAATTTCGTTGTTATTTCTGTTCTTCTGTATCTGATTCTAGCACAGGATCCACTATTTTATTTCTAACCCACAACTATTTTACTTACATTCGTAATCATTCACTACTTGGTCGCAGAGATTTGTTGTGATTGGAATTCGGTTCATTTGAATCACAATATCTCGTGGAATTCTCAATTTATTAATATATTGGGGAAACTAAGAACTTGTATTCAGAGATGATCAGATGATTTATAAGAATTCTCGGTGAGAAATTTATTCTTGAATTACAGTTGAATATATTGCATTTTTGAGGAACCTTTTAGATAATTGGAGAATATTGTTTGTGGTAAAGTATTTACAGTCTCTATTCACTACCAATACAAATAATAATAATAATAATAATAATAATAATAATAATATATGAGATATAAAATCATATCTATCTAGAAGCTCCGAACAAATTCGGTTTAAAGTGTCATCTTAACAACCAATCTAATAAATTCCTCTAACAAGTAACACCAAACTAAGACGTATTTTTAAATGAATTCATCTGATAAAACAATGAAATCATTTACTTGAGGAAGTTTGATTAATTTCAGATAACTAGAAACCGCTATGGAAACATCGCTATTCCCAGCACCGAATACTCCGAATATATTGCGGAAACTTTCCAATTCTTCTCTCAGTTTTGGTGTTTCTCCACCGGGACAACTGTAACTTTTCTGTACATCCATAATTTTAAATTGCATAAATTCCACACTCTGTTCCACGACATAATTGACATTTTGACACGTGTCAACGGCTAATAGACCGATGGAAATGGGCAGAATTGCCATCTCATTGATTAATCTCATTCCGAAAATAGCAGCCGCTAAAACCTGCAAACCATCTTGTTCGATAATTTCATTGCAAATATTCTGATCACTGAGTCGATTCATGGAAAACAGACCAGCTAAATAGATATCTCCGGCATATTTGGCATATGTTTTACTGTACAGACTTTGATTTCGTTCTGCCTCTATCGATGGAGAGTTGAATAAAAATACAAGACCAATTATTATAAAAATGACAACACAATTTTGATCATTCATGATAATAAACGGTTTTCGTTTTTACGAAAATTGGATTGAAAATATGAATGTTAGGCAATTTCGATATTTACATTTCACCTAATGAATTCAAAATTAATAACTACATAATAGCTACTTACAATTTATAAATAACTAATACCTATGAACTTATAATTTTCGTTTTTTAAGTGCTTTCATAACGCAATATGTTTTGATAATATATAAAATAATATTTTTATTTAAATTTCTTTTATGATAATTTATACTTGTAAAAATATATGATCAGAGCATATACTAATTAATATAATAGCATTAATGAATGCCAGGTATCGTTTTTCCCAATCAATCTATTGCATTATTTGTTTGTCTTAACATTTATGAAGTTTTTGTTCATCCTGACCTTCGCTTATAGTCCTCTTAAGATGTCTTTATGTGGTTAATTGAAGTCCTCACATCGAGTATTGGTCTTAAATTAATCGAACCTCAACAAATAAACTTTTCACCCGCTTATTCATTAACCAACATATACCTTTGTTGTCATAGCTATTGTGAGAATTTTTATATGAATTAAATTTTATGATTTAAATCAAATTTTATATAAAATTATATTAATTTGTTTATATGAGTGTATTTAAATATATAATTAGGTGTGACTTTTGAGTTCGTTTTGAATGTGTCCTATGTAAAGTAATACTAGCTTACATGGCAACCACGTGTCCAGATTCGATTCTGAGAATAATAGAGAATAATACAGTGAATTATATTAATTTGCTTATATAATGGAATTAAAATATCAAATTTGGTGTCGTGACTTTTCAGTTGCTTTTCAATACGCAGCTTAAAAAATAGTAGAGACTTACATATATAAGAGTAGAATTTATTATTATTATTATTATTATTATTATTATTATTATTATTATTATTATAATAATAATAATAATAATAATTATTATTATTATTATCATTTTTATTATTATTATTATTATTATTATTATTATTATTATTATTATTATTATTTTGATTAATATTATTTTGATTAATATGTAGACGTGGAACTCAACATTCTATTAAAACAAGTATTCGTGAATTCATAGGAAACAATTAAAATTGCTTGGAAATAACCTCATATAGACGATATGACAGAATCTAATTCTGATAGTGTTGGTGTCCAAACGAATTGAAGGTTGCAGTTTATATTTAGTAAGTACATGAAAACTCCAGAAACTCATCCAAATACTCTATAAATCAAAAACAAAAATGTCAAAATACTCGACTTGCAACCGGCAGTTGCTGTCAAGAATGAACTCTTTTCTTATAATGTTCCCGCACACTTGTTTAATTGATTTCATTTAAACAAATTGTTTTTGAATATTCTAAAATCTTTATTCTTTTTATTTAAGAAAATTATTAATGATTTGCTTTCAGAACTTTTCTGAATATATTTCTTTAGAATTTGTTAATTATCTTTTAAATTACATACTCGACAATAGGCTGTCGGAGGAATGACGTTGTCTATCAGTGAACAGATTTAACAATTGAAATTATTTAAGTTTCAATTGTTAAACCATTATATCTCTTACAATTATCATGAAAAAATTCAAAAACAATAAATAAAGATATTATTGAAGAAAACGAAATTGACAAAGTGAATTACTAAAAAAATAATAGGAATCTAAACGGAGATAAAATCAAAGATTTATCACATTGATTCATTACGTCCATATCGGACGTAATATTATTAATCAGATAATTCGCATTCTTCTTCTACTTCCCTCATCATATCTCTTAACATTATTTCATATTCGGTCTCCTTAAGTTTTGGACATTTACCTTTTTTAGTAGTTTTTTTGGGTTTGGGTTCTTTTTTACATGGTTTTGTGCTACCACTAGTTGTGGGACATTCAACCATAGATGATTGTGCATTACGTCTGGTAGATCGTCGTAGAGGACATTGTTCTGCATCAGCTTTTGTGGCACCCCTAGCTGTGGGACATCGTAACGGACATTGTTCCACATCATCTTCCACTACAGGAGGATCTGGTAGTTCAATTGTAATTCTATCCGTAGGAATTGTTTTGATTGTAGAAAATCTCTCATCGAAAATATCGCCAGTATAAATAGCTTCTTTCGGTTTTGGGACAATTCCAACAATCTCTTTTAGTCGACCATTTATCCATACTTTTCTTCTATAAGGAACATCATATTCAAATGTGAATGGTTCTTCTGTCATCTCATTTGGGCATACATCATTTGTAAGAGAATCTGGAATATCATAATTTCTTTCATCTTCATCTTGCATAGTCGAAGATCCAGGACGATCAAAGAAAGATCTTGTTCTTGATGCTCCGGTTGATCGTAAATTCGTTCTAGTGCCTAGTGGACACACATCGTCATCTTCCTCTTGAAGAAGAGGAAATGGTTCTGCGCCATGTCTCGATTGACGTCTTGGAATAGCTTCAAGTGGTAAAGCACTTGCACCTGACTCTTGAATTATCGGCTGTGTTTCTGCTGATGTATATGGACAGACAGCAGGTTTTCCACAAGCTGGTCTTCTTCTTTTGTTAACTCGTGTTTGGTTCATAATTCGCTGTTTATTCCTTAGCCAACCGGCAAGAAGCTTTACTGGAACTTTCATTGCAACAGCAACTTCAAATGTTGACTTTCCAGTATTTTTCAATCGGATACATGCCTTTTTAGTTTCCAGATCATAATCATCAATTATTTTATCATCACCTGCCATAGTATATGGCACAAACTAAAATATGCAAATTGATATTGTTGGCAATAATAATATTTTCAAATAATTTAAATAATTTGATTATTTCTGATCGTTAATTAATTGATCTGTTTATAGCTCAACATTATACCACAGGTTTCATGTTGTTTGTCTGGTGTATATTTATTGTTGTACTCCAATTCTTTGTGTATTATGTGATATCATTATATGAACAACTTCTGACCGCTTGTAATTTATTTAATTTCATTAAAGATTTTGAATTCAGTTTGAGGAACATTAATTATTGGACTAGCTTTTATTTATTGATATGGCGTTGACAATATATTATAGTGAAGGGCAAAATTTTTCATATCAGTTTTTTGTCAAAATTATTGAAATTGCAAATTTCTCCTCTTGTTAATGAATCATGGGAAATAAATATTTTGTTTGAAACTCAAGTAATATGAGGTTTGGAATAGCTCAATTTGCTTTACAAAATACGTTATAAAAAACGTGTAGTCAAAGTTTAAAGTTCATTACGTTAGACGACATATTAAATGATACCCAGAAATAAAGTAGAGAAATTTTCATATTTTCGACGCTAAAACTTTATCTGAAAAATCAAATTTATATTTCATAAAATATTAATTTTGTGAGGAATCCTACGGACAGTTTTTGTGTGAAATTTGCAATTAAATAATTATAAATTCGAATGACAAAATATTTTTTAAATAAAATAAAAACAAAATCAAATTTTTCGAAAAAAAATATCTGTAGAGCTTTTAAAATTTGTTTTATTACATCAAATTTAATCGACTTCAAGGTCATTGGAAAAATTCCATCAAAACCTAAAATTAGAAGTCTCACCATATCTAAAATTAGAATATCAAAAAAATAACTAAAAATATATCGACCAAAATATTTTGACTATGTAAAAAATAAACTTTAAAAGATAATTAAAAAATTCTAAATAAATATACTTAGAATATTTCCTTAAATCAAAAATTAAAAGAATATTCTGGAACAATTTGTTTAAATGAATCAGTTTAATAGGGTTTGTAGGAACTTTAAAAGAAAACCCACTCTGAACAACAGCTGCCACTCCTTTGATCGGTAACCTTCATTCTTTTAATTAAATTTTGTGTGATTTTTTTTCGACCACCAATCTTTTTGGTTGTCTTTTATTCTGTATTTGAATTTTGGATGCTGATCCGGTCTTGAGTGACAGTTTACCATTGTATTGTGATACGGTTTTAATTGTAGTTGTTTACGAATTGAACCTGTGATTATTGAGGTTTAAATTAGAGCTTTCAGAGTTCATTGTTAGATAATGTTCAACAAATAGTAATTTATGTATAACATATGCCATGAATGGTAACATATTCTGCTAAACATAGAATGTTACTAAAAATAGGGATCTAATGCATATACCAAACATGAAAATACTATATAAACAAGCAACAAAAGTAATTCAGGGCACAATTATTTCTACGTACAATACTGTTTTAGAATTTCTAGTTAAAAAATTTTTCAAGCACATTACTGATTGACAAATTTTGTCGTTCAAATACGAATCTATATTAACATTGACAAGATTTTAAGATATCCATTTGTTTTAGTAATTTTGCAGAAAAGCTCCACTTATCTTCGAAGCAATGAGTAAATTATTTATTGTTGTATTAATTAACTTCAAACCCACCGCTAGTACTAGTCATGTGATCTTTTAAAATCATATAAGAGACTTGCATTTGGTTCTCCATCTTCTTTTTGTCAAGGAGGCTTGTCACGAGCAATCAAACGGCACAGTCTTTACTTTTATCTTGAAGTTACTATTCTTAAACAATAGTGTTATTTATCAACTTCTAGTTTTATCAATTTTATCTCAATTAATCAAATATATTTTCTTGTTCCGCACAGTGTTATTTTATATTTTAAATATCATTTTTAATTATTATCATCCCATGATTTATCGACAGTCATAACTTTATCTGTTGAAATTAAAATAAGTTAAAGATTATCAAAAACCCTTCCGATCACATAAAACTCATCAAATCCTTTAACAATTTCCATATCGGAAATACATCTCAGATGAGTCATAATAACTATCTAAGCCTTAAACTCTGAAAATCTCTTTTCGTTTTATTCTTTTATAACTTTTGCAACAATTATTTGAATACCAGAGATTAAAATTTTTCATTGACACACAAAATTACATACACCCATTAGTTTTAGGACAAATTACACATAGACACTCTGGTACAATTCAATGGTTTTTCTATATCAGACTAGCAAACTAAAGAAATACATCCTCATACACTACTAATTCTATGAATCAGTTTAATTATAATTAATTCATAAGTTAATCTAATTCCTTCGAAGAGACGCAAGGTAGTCACTTATATTCATTTTATACTAATTTTATCCGATGTCGTTAATTTTAATCTTCATGATTCCCTGCGTATCTATTTCTTTTAAGTTTTCTTTTACTTTCTTTTTGACTGTCAGATGACATTAGTTCTTCTCACTAGTGTTGTATTTCTGTGGTCTAACATTTCATTCTGATAAAATCAAGCATCACACACTTGCTTAAGTATTAAAACGTTATTTCTAATCATGTTAGGTTTTTTTTAAAAATAAATATTTAGTCTTCACCTTGTTATAATACGCGTCAATATTTATATTTATGATATAGTGCTTAGCCGACACACAGTAGTAGAGGAATATGATCACAGGTAGGTGTTGATAAATATGCCTATCAGTATTATAACATATTTGATAAATTCTGAAACTAATAAAGAATATTTTGTTAATGGCAAATCATTTCCTATTTCACCTTAGTTTGATTTTTCACTGTAATTTTTTTTAATTCCAGTAATGATCAATTGTAGAGTGATTTAAATATCGTCATATTTGAAATTGAGATTTTTCCTCAAACTGACCAATTTTTTAATTTAAACCAATGTGAATACCAAAGCTCAAGAGCGTCTACACGAGTTACAAAACAAAACAGAAGAATAAATCAGTCTATTATTGAACTATTGTTTGAAATTCTTAAAACTTTAATCTCTGGTTCTTTATAATCATAAACCTCAATACCTGTAATAACAAGATCAAAGTTGTGTCATATCCTACAAATGACAAGGGGCATCATCAGGATTATTTATCATTCAATCATCGATACACCATATGGTGAAAAAACTTTATCAATCGTCTACTTTAAATCCCTTTCAAAATGAAAGTATCAAGTTCATTCTTTATCAATATCAAAGAAAAAAAATTTATTCTTGTTAATATCTTTGAATTTATAAAATAAATTAAAATAATCGTAAAATATCACCAATTTTCATCAAATTCCTCTTGCTTATATGCTTCATCAGAAACCTTTATAGGACTAACACATTGACGGTTGTCCAAATTTATAATAGATTCTCTAGTTTCGCTTTCTGTTTCAGTATCTGTCAAACGCAAATCATCTCTAAGCCTGCTTAAGTCAATATCACTTGTAAATGATTGTTGAGGTGCTTTTGATGACATAATGCTGCATACAGTTGGTTGAGGATCCGTACTGGTCTCTGTTTCAGTATCTGTCAATCTCAAATCTTCTGCAATCATACTCAAATCAATATATGGGCCATGAGCCTGATCTATAGATAGTTTGTTTGTCGATTTTAGTTCTTCTGAGACTTGATCAACCATTGAATGACTCTGAAGAGAGCAGGAATTTGGCTGAGGATCAATACTACTGTCTGTTTCCGTATCTGTCAATTTTAAATCATCTCTCAGTTGGCTTAAATCGATATCTTTTGAAGTGGAAATTTTCGATGATGACGAAGTGCTCGTTGATGTAGATGAGCTTTTACTTATTTCAGAATCGCTTATGGTAAAATTATCTGTTTTCCAATCTGTTTGGACAATTTGAATGTTACTATCCTGGACAACCATCTCACTAGAACCAATTTCCATATCACAAGGCGTGGTTGATATATTTTCAGTAGCCACTTCCGGATCATAGCTTAAAGCATTTAGAGTGTCAACGTTTTCACTTTGTTCACAAGCTTCAGAGTCAATTTCTTGTTCCTGTATATCATTTAATATATTTTCTTCTGTCAAATAATTTATGTAGTCTTTTTTGTCACTCACATCAATGTCTTGCAATTGTATATTGTCACCTAAACCAATTATTTTGGGTTGTAAATTACAAATATCCTTAGATTCATCTTCACTTGAAGATTGAAGATCTCTTAATATACTTAAATACATCTCTTTCTTTTTTTGTTTTTCTTCAGCGCTTGTTAAAGAAATTTTCATTTCAGGTTTCAATTCGGGTGAAATTGGACATGTTTTATCATTCAAAGTGTCATCATTTGACTCATAGTCAGGCTTTTTGTAATCTTCTTGAAGTTTTGGTTCTTCTCGATGTATCGTATATAATCCGCCTCCAGTTTTTATGATTGGTCTTTCTTTTATATCATAAATAATGTAATTTGAGGGCATTATTGATCCGGTTTTCACTCCAAATTGGGCTTTTGGACCTATTCGTTTACCCTCAAGAGGAAAAGGTCTCTTCAATTCATCTGATTTTCTTTTATTCTTCGTCTTTTCTCTGGGACGAGTTACCTTAGATTTCGGCGGTCTTTGTAGTGATTTAGTTTTAGAAAACTCTTTTTTGAAATCTTTTGTATCTAATACATCTTCAATACGTCTATCTAAACTTTTCATTTGCACTGATTTTTTAATATCTTCGCTTTCTAAAGGAGGCATGCAATATTCTTCATCATCATCGTCATCAGACATTTTTAGTTCTTCGGTAATTTTCATTAAGTCAATATCATTAGGAATGCTTTCAACATTTAATTTATCAATTATTCGTCGTCCAACACAAGATTTTTCACGTTTGATAGTTTGTTTAATTTGAGGTAGTTCGCATGAATCGCATGATGGACCTGATGGTACAACACATGAGTCATCTATACTAGTGATAGGTGTCATTTTTCTTGTATATTTTCTTTTAGTCTTTGGAGGTTCTTTCTCATGAGAAACGCATTCAGAAGTAGATGGTAATACGTCATTCATAGGAGATGTTATTTTAGCCTTTCTAGTATATTGTCGTTTAGGCTTAGAAGGTTCTTTTATCGAAGTCATGTCAGTGGAAATTATTTCATCAATCAAAGCTTTAGGCTTTCTTGTATATTGTCGCTTAGTTTTCGGTGGCTGTTGGACCGATGGTTGATCGGCAATGTCCTCATCAATGTTAGATATTTTAGGCTGTCTAGTATACTGCCGTTTGGGCTTTGAAGGTTCTGTAATTGTAGCTAGATCAGCGGAAGTATCTTCAACATTTAAACCTTTAGGTTTTCTGGTATATTGCCGTTTGGGTTTAGGAGGTTCTGGAACTGTAGGTAGGTCGGCAGAACCATCGTCAATACTAGAAACTTTTGGTTTTCTTGTGCACTGTCGTTTAGGCTTTGACGGTTCTGGAACAGTAGTCATGTCAACAGAACCATCGTCAAGATTAGAAACTTTAGGCTTTCTTGTATACTGTCGTTTAGGCTTAGGGAGTTCTGGAACAATAGGCAGATCAGCGGAGCCTTCATCAAGATTAGAAACTTTAGGTTTTCTGGTATATTTCCGTTTAGGTTTGGAAGATTGTGCATTTAGAGGTGTTTCTATATGATCACAATCCTCTACCAACGGACATGATTTACTACTGATAGTTTCAGGCTTTCTTCGACATTGTATTTTTGACATGTTAACCAAACCGAGAATAAATTATCTTATTAAATATCCAATCATTGATTTTATAATTGAAATCAATATATTTATCAATTACAATGGTATTACAATTACAATAATGTATTACTTTTTGCTGAGTTAGATAAATTTTAATGGTTTTAAAAACGTTATATTTGATGAAGAATCAATTATAATCAGAATAATTTATAAATAAATTGAAAATATTGAAAGAAATCAACTGATAGAAACTTAAAAATTTAATGAAAAATGTTTTCAACAGATTTGACTAAATAACAGAATCACTGATGAATAAATTGATGAATGGATTGAAGATATATTTATTAGAACTACTGTATTTGTGTTATGTTATAACCATATGTTTTTAACGTTATTAACATGTAATATGCTGTTATTATAATCATTATTACTGTGAGGATTTATTAAAATAATTAAAAATATTTTTATAATGTTATTAAAAAAAAATGTTATAATTAAAATTTTAAT
>JBBMOY011110886.1:0-10713 GCA_037951405.1 Platydemus manokwari
ATCCAATATGAAACTAACAAAATATCAACAATATAACATTTCACCAACAAAGATCATACATAAAAGTTTCTCACAACGGAAATTTTAAAGAAATATATATCTTGTACTTGTCATTCCTGATATGACATAAATTCATTTTTAATTATACCTAATATCAAATGGTAATTTTATTTAGAAATTATCATGAATAATCCCAAATTGAATGTTCATCGATATCTCTATTCCTAGCGGCTCTTTGTAGCTAATGAAACTTAATAAATAAATCCCTAGACGATTGTTCAAATGTATTGTATCGTTGTCTATGTAATATTAAAAATAAAGAAAACCACGTTGAAACGTTAAAATCAAATTTAATATAAAATGAGACTTCAATTTATTTAAAAACAATTGAGTCGATTAGAGTCGAATCGATTTCATGTTTATTAATTTTTATTATAAATTTTTATTATTTCAAAGTTAGACTGATATTTATTGTGAGTATTACAAAGCTTTGGTATTTAATTCGTATATAATTCAATGAAATTAAAGATAAACATATTTTAAAGATGATATTCTGATTAAATATTGTATTTAAATATACATTCCATATTGAACTTCTTAATTCTTATAATCGTGTATATACTGAATTCTTAATAATTCTTTAATCGAATAAATTATAAAAATAATAAAAATAAATTTATTTGAATATTATAATTTAATATAGTTTTTGTGTTGAACTACTTAACTCTTTTTCAGAGTCTAGTGATATAGCAGCAGCTAACCGTTATGACGTACTCGAACACTTTTATAACAACCAATACATTAGTAATTTTCTGTAGACACTGCATATTATGATTTGGCACTCGTATGTAATTACACTAATAATAAATTATCGATAAATAATCCAACCAAAACTATCGAATGTAGAAAATAGACACTATTGCCCAAAATTTCGTCAACACGTAAACAATATTTTTTACTCGTTAAGGAGGTTTATAGACATGATTAATAATCTCTATAAATAAATTCATTCAACTCTTATATTTCTTCCAATACATTAATAAAATGAAAGATTATATTTTTATGTCTACCGTTGAATATGTTTCATTTCAATCCGTATCATAAAGTGAAAAAATGTTTTAAAAATAGTCCAATTTTGAGCTCAAAATTTTAGCTTTTAAAACAAATTTTCTCCTGGCGACATTAACTTCCACTTTAACAAGTAGAAATTGTCGAAGAAAATAATCACAAAAGAAGTCAATTTGTAACGATAATATAATAAAAATCCATACAGCGGGTTTTGTTGTTTAAATCGACAAGATATTAGTAAAATAAATAAATAAAAGAATATTTTGTTTGAATGAATAGTGCTTACAGTAAACTTAATTTTCTTTTATGAAACAATTTTAATGAGCTCAGACTTGTCAGTGTTACATAGCATGAAGTAAACATTAATAAAATCAAAACGCTCCAGAGAAATATTAACACTTCATACATTATTTCTTAATTATTTTCTTTTCTCGTTTTTAAATATTTTACTTATAGTTATAACCCCAATTTTTATAGATTGTTTCCATCATAATAGGACATTTCAAATTTCAAGAGATATTTCATAAATTATCGAAATGAAAACAATTAAATTATAAAAGCAAATAATAAGATCAACAAGAGTGCCAATCAACAGATTCCATTGATAAATTTTATCTTGTCAATCACTTTCGGGTTAAGCAAATTTTCTGTAGACAAGATAATCGACGGGAATACAAATAAGGAAACGATTATTATTTGGTCTGTAATACATTAAATATTTTTCAACTTCCACTAGTATATTTGATTTCATTACATTTGATTTTGAAATCTCTTTTCGATTGTAGAAGCAATTCATAATTCAATGAGTTTACTCGTTGTAAAGAATTTATTTTATTTCACTTTAAATGTTACCATTTATAGTTAAATAAATTATTACTGGCATTTGTGGATCAAGAGGATATGTGGTAATGTTATCTGAAATATTAATAATAGCTTTTGAAAATGCATGATAATGCATGACCATAATATATTAAATCAGATAAATATATCGCACTGGACGAATACCTCAACGTTACACTAGACTTATTTGTATTATATTTTTGCAAGATTTTCAATTCAAAAAATGACAGAAACAACAATGAAAATGAAGTAAAATTTCTATTTATAGAAATATTTTAAGGTGGTTTTTGAAATGAAAATGTACCAAATTATATTTTAACCAATATATGTATTTTCTTCTAAAAATATTTTGTTATTGAACCTAGATTAGAAGAAGTTAATATGGCCTAAATTTTATAGAAGTGATAAGTCCAACAAATAAAAATATAAATAAAAATAAAATAACAAAAAACTATTAGCTAGAACAAATTCATGAGGATCGAATTTAATATTTTTAGAGTTGAGTGAGATGAAATTCTGCAAAAAGAAAAACGAAATTGTACCTTGGAACCCTTATTTTGGCAATTTAAACAATTGCATGCCTAAACAGTCAATCATAGAGAAGTTAGATTGTGAACTACAATTGGAAAAGAGGACAGCTACTCAACAGCGAACACATATGGATTGACCAAATCCTTTCAAGTAAAACTTAAAGACTCAATAAGAACACAGAAAACAAATATCAAATCGAAATATGATGCAACAATACACAAAAAATATACACATATCGTGAATATAAAAATCGATGTAAAAATGGACTACTGCCAGTTGATAGTCAAGTTTGGGTTGAGTTCTTGTAATTCGTGTAATAAGTAATACAACGAATTTGCGCCAGGCTTCGTTTATTGAGTAACATTAGAATAATAAATAAATAAATAATTTTGAAACAAAATAATAATTTTTTAAATAAAATAATTATTACTAAAAATAAATATTAAAATAAAATAATATTAGAAATAGATAATCAAATCAAATTGTTGGACTTTGAGAACAATTTAACTCAAAAACAAGACTATAATGATCCAATAATTATTGCGTATCGATGTATAAAAATAACATAATCAATCTATAAATTACTGAAACAATTTACACAAAAATTATTATTATATTTTATTTCTATGTAATATTTATAAAATAATTTCATCAATTTCGAGAAGAAAACCCGATTCAAATGTTTTTACCCATTAAAACAAACTCCAACATTCACATCTTCCTGTCTAAATAAATTAATTATTAGGAAATTTACATATTAAGCATTAAATAAAAATTCGTAGAGAATATCTACGGATGACTCATCGATGTCTATATAGGATGGTGTTCATATTATGGTACACACTTAGTCATATTGTCGATAATAGAGAAGAAGTGATAATTGATAGTCTGCGATTTCAGAAGATTCTGCATTTGTAATGAAAATCTTTTTATGCCCAGTTTTCATTGGTGGAGAACCTGGACACGTACGCTTTTATTGCTATCTAAAATCATATTTTAAAATCCGTCATATTCTTATTTATGAAGCAGTCTCATTCTTGAAAAGATTTTACTCCAAAACAGGGAGGGAATTATAAACCATAATTTTTTCTGGAATTGATGAGGTTAAAATTAATCAAAGCTTTGAATGATTTGAATATTTCATGTTCTGTTATAGTGGTTTATAAAAATATAATTTGTCATTTAATAATATATTTTAGTTACCTAAATTTGATTTTTGGTTTGTGCAGTAGTTATAGCAGTTAATTGTAATAATAATAATTTTGTATTTAATTGTGATAACAATATTTGGTAATCAATATTGATTCACAATATTCAATTTAACTTTCAATAACGATCTGGACTATAATTCTGGTATCAAATATAGATAATAGGGAATATATGATTGTAAGTGAGTTAATTGAATTTAACTTAACATCAATTTATAAGTTTTATCGATGTTGTCACACCTAGTGTCTTCACATAATAGGGTGGTGAGAGGCGAAAAATTGATATAATAATGTAGATACATCCGTGGTCTTTATAAGAACTCGTTGAAGTGGTAAGTCGACAGTGATAATCAATATAAGACTATTAACATAAAAAATAAACCAAAAGTGGCCCAAACGTGAAACAATAATTACACAAATACAATTCGTTTTTTAAATTGATATTTATTTTCGGTACGTAATTTACTAAATTACGAAATATCAGGTAATTATTGACATTTTATAAATATCAAGCCAGTGAGAGGGAGATCACTGCAATGTTGCGAGCAAAATAACATAAAGATGTGACATGAAGTTGGAGACTGTTTTTGAAGAATTATAATTGAGGAGAATTCTACAAACAAGTACTTTTAATTATATGTTTTATATATTTGAAATTTATTCGCAAAAAGTCTTTCGGAATACCGGTATATGAAATTGTATTAGAGAAAAGGGTAAAATTATTAGCATCGTGAAAGTACTTACGAACGTAGTATTAGCAATTTCATGAACTCGATCCGCTTTTCTTATTCATTTGATCGAACTTAATTAATGACTCGACTCTTGTAAATAAATTGTACATTGTGATATCAAATATAATCTAGCGGTCAACTTATTGTCTTAATAATTCAGATTAATAAGTTAACGAATATTGTTTTGCTCTACACCAAGTAGACTCAACGAAAGTATTTGAAAAAATATGTTTTTAAATTGATTTCTGAAATCATGTTCTTCATATTTCATTAATTGTCATTGACGATCCAGAAGAACAGTATATCGATGTTAGAAATTTCATTTAATGAAAGTTTTAACTGCTTTATTTTATGTATTTTTATAAATAAAATAGATTATAATAAGAAGTCTTAAAACAATAATGATTCTTGTGTAATTATATAAATTAATTATTTGTGGAACTTATTCTTATTATTGAAATTTATTCTTTTTATTAAAATCTTATCAACCACATAAAAAAGAGAGCATAGTGTAACTATTATTTACAAGATTGGAATCAATGATGCATTCCGCCATAGTCAATGCATAAACTTTGTAATAAATATTAAAACGAAAACTACATTCAATCATTAAGTTCGTTTAGAAAGCACTTCTCATACATGGATTTAAAGAATGTAAATAAATGAATAATATTTCTGTGTCAAATAATATAACAAATTTTTAAAAATTATTCATTTTAAATTTGACAAGTTTTACTTGATATTTTTAGTGAATTAATTAGATAAATATCATTGATTTTATGTTTAAAAATATAGATTGAAATAATTTTGATAATTTAATACTTTAAAATTTTTAAGAAATTATTTTTATTAAAATTAGCTTAATCCCCTAAAGATAAACAACAGAAAATCAAGACGGTTTAGTTAACATGTTAAAGGAAGACATAAAGCCGAAATATTGATAATCATAAATTAAAAATTCAGATTTTCTTGTTTAAAATTTATTAAAGATAATCTTAATAATTAAAGAATTCAACAAAAGAAATAAGAAAGTTTTTGATTTATAATACATGCTTTACAAATAATACGAATTTTAATTATTCAACTGCATCATAGTTTTAAAATTAAATTTTGAATACCATGACGTTATATTAATCTTAAGTAAATAACAATATCTAAGTAGACAATAGAGCTTTACACAGAAGCCAAAGCTAGTCAACTTTGATACAACATTAAATCAAATAATTAACAAACATTATGACAATTTTACTTTCTGTTCTAAATGAAATTGCCAATAAAAAAATAACATACAGCATGCCAAGTTGAACCAGATGTTAATTCAGCCTTTTCAAGTAACACAACATTCTTCACTCCATATTTTGATAAATGATAAGCAGTACTAACACCAACAGCTCCGCCGCCTATTATTATCACTTCTGCATTTGAACTTTTTCTTTTTCTTAAAGGATGATCGGACACATTTGCACTTATACATCTTTTATTGCTGAATATGAATTGTTAAAAACATAATTTTGACATAATAATTTAATAAAACTTGTACAGTCCATGTCTTAGATTGGTGATCGAAACTTTCTTTGCACAATTCAGCATTACATTTAAATGAACTTTCATATTATTAAATTATTTATATTGTTTGAATAAAACGATGAATATTTATAACCCTGACCTTTGCTTTTGTTTATCAAAGTTTATATTATTTTTTATTTTCGTATTTGGTTAAACCTATATGATAAATATTAACATGCAGTGGAATATTGTCAAAAAATACTTAGTTTTTCATTTGAAATTTCTTAGCTTAAATTATGATGCATCAAAAGCTTTTGTGTCCTATATTCTAGTTTGAATATATTAATAAAAAAAGATTTGACGAAACATTTATTTGATGATGATATATTTATAAGTACACTGGTACATCAACCACCAGGAAACACCCAGAAAACTCTGATATGTGAAAACCAACAACAAATAATAATCTCTGATTATTATATAAGAAAGTTTCATCGATTCAATAAGTTTCAGAATGCACTATTGATGATGAAATTCTTCTACCTTTCCTTTCAATCTAGAATTACTATTCACTGACATTGATATCAGTAGTGTCTTAAAAGCTTTATTTACAAATTTTATCAATCAACTTATCATCACAAAAATTGCCAATGAATTTAACAAAAGATTCAATAAAAAAAATCAACACAAACACAGAAATTATCTTTGCACACAAAAACATCGTGGGACTTCATTGGGTGCTATTTGAGTATGATAAAGAAATTGGCGTCAATTATTGGTTAAATCCATATAACGATGTTTATAAACTAAGAGAAACCATTCAATCTTATAGTAATGTGCATAAATATCTGAGCAACATTTTTCAATAAGATTACAGTCTTAGACATCCACAACCTAAAATCTCAGACAACAAACAAATGGAATAGATTGTGGTTCAATGATTTGCTTTTACGTATCGAAAGGAAAAAGTCTGTCTGACTAGCGTATGTCAATGTTAGACATTAGAAAACTTACACATCAACTGAGCAATTCTTGCAACTTCATCGATAGTGATGATGAGTCAACAACTTAAAACCTCATATTTCTACGTGATATAGATAGCCTTATTTATTCCAAATCAACAAAATCAGAGATGAATGCTTTTCTTCAATGGACTTATAAGAATTTTCCCGAAACAATGGTTTTAGACACAGTCTTAGTTTGAAACATCATTATAGACAATATCCCGTATATCTCGAAAGCACGTCTCTCTCCATTCAATCCTACAATAATAATTTATTTGCAGTTGCATCGTTATAAAAAATAAACAATTCTTATTCATCTTTCGGATATCAGACAAAATCAGTCAAATAATAAATGTCAATAATGTAAAGGATAATGAACAAAAGATATCAATATTAAAAACGCTCAGTAAATTCAAGAAGCGTGTCTTCTTTCAAGAATCAATTGAAACATAAAATTGCAATGCGCCATTAAAATTGCCATGTGTCGGATATAATGGCTTTCATGTCGAGATTTTATATAAGTATGCAGCACTCAATTTATTCAATCAGAAGCTCAACATATCAAATTCAACACCAACATGTTCATCCAATTTATCAACGATAATGACCGGAACATCAAAAGTAATACATCGTTGATCAGTAGACAAATATCATTCAAGGATATCATCAAGTTCTTCGAATCTCTATATCTGGAAACAAGGAGCAACATTATTGACCCTTTTATATGTTCAGCGCAACTATAATGTCAAAACTTAATGGAACAGAAATGTCAAAGCAAAAACACTTTCAAAACACTCATACCATAGCTTTAAGCTTCGAATCAACTGATTAAGAAACAGTTATCAGAATAAATGACTCAGTTGGATGGACAATGGCAATTACTCCAAAGATGAAAAGAGCAACAACATATATGATCCACCAACCAATACATGAATCCTACTTTCAAAAATTATTGCACGGAAGAAACTCATATTTCCTTGCACAAGTTATTTCAAATAATATCAAATTCAACCATCTGATTTTCAATGGTCAAATTTGAGACTTCGCACGTAGTTTCATTCAAAAACCAAGATTAAATTATCTATCAGTCAATACCAGAATATTTGAAAAGAAACCAATTAAACTCCGAAGGTCACCGTGGTAATTCGGTAGAAGAAACAATGACACACATACCTCAATCATGCATACCTTGTATGAGTTTCATCACAAACAGGCATGATGCATGTCTCCGTCTTAGTTACAGCTACATCAAATCTTCAAATCTAATAATTGGTGTCAATGAATCAGTATTTTACATCACAAGTTACAAAAAATTATCAAACCTTTGTGACGATCTGCATATTGAAGATGTCAATAAAAAGAATATCTGACTGAGGTGAAATGTCCTCAATTATTTGAGCCCGCCAATAGCAAAAATCTTTAACACTACAAGCTATTGCTAGAAAATGTTCTAAGCTTATAACCCGGATATCAAATAACAGTGCAGACAATCATCATCTGGTCACTTGGAACAATTCCAAATTCAACTCTTGAAGTTCTTAGAAAAATAAAAATTTCTGAAAAGAACATCTGCAGTCTAACATAAAGCTTGGTAATCTCAAATGTCAAACATTCGTCGATAATTAGGCATCACCACCAAAGCAGCGTAGCCATGGATATCTTCGAACAGGCTGATGAGACAGTGAAAGAAGCATCACAGAGAAATGATTAACCACCATAAAATTTTTAATAATAAATCGAGTTAGTTAACTACATACTTGTTTAATAATATCATTGGTTATTTTTATAAAATAATTGTAAAAATTTTGAGTATCTCTCGATTTGCTTCTAATGTTATGAATAGATCCTCGCTAATTCTCAATAAAAAAGCAAAACAGGCTTTAAAATTTTAGGAGACTTTGAAGCTTTAGTACATTTAATGTTTGATTTCAAACAACTCAAATTCTTCTTAAGAAACTTAAATAAAACATTTGAAATGCTTTTAAAGAATTTAATTAAATAAAATATAAAAATATTTGAAATACACTCAACATATTTTATTTTAGAACTCGTTTTCTTAATTTTAGCCTTGTTATTTAATAAAATCTTAATTCAAAAGGTTTATATTATTATAAATGTGCTTTACAAAAATATTAATGGTTCGTTTCTTAATTCTTTTTCTCCACGTGTGTACATTACTTTCGTAAAGTTAATGAATAAACACATAAAGACGCATTTTCATTATCTCTTCTTGGCGAAATGGTCAAAACAGCCACAGACTTGTAAACTAGTTACAATAACATTCAAATAGAGGGTGATTTCAATCCAATTATAGCTTTTAGCGATAGCAAAGGTTTATAAAAATTGAAAGTAATGGCATTCAAACTTACTGGAGTGCCAGCGACTTTCCGGAGAGTAATGAATATAATGCTCATAAAAATGTATCATACTTTAGTTCATAAAGATAATATCATCATTTACTCAAAAAGCTAAGATGAAAATATAGTAGTTATCGAGAATTTTTTAAAAAAAATTAATCGCAACACAGACGAAATTACAACTAACTCAGTTTGACTTGGCAAAGAAAGAAGTTAAATATCTTGTTAACTTTGAGATAGGGTAAATGGAATTTCATTAAATTAAACATAAATCGTAAAAATAAACAATGCATATGACCAAAAACCATGAAACACATTCAAGAATTTTTAGGTCTGGATTAATTGTTGTGGTATTGAAAATTAAAAACAATACTGAGTTAAAATAAAGGATCATTCCAACAAACAAAAGAGGCAGAAATTAAACGAAATTAATCAACATGCTCAAAGAACCAAACATCATATAAATAAGACCCACATATCATTTCTCAGAGCAAACAACATGTGATTTCTCGCAGCACATTTCATTATATTCACAACATTAATTTTCGAAATAATCATTCGACTTTATTCATACTCAAGCTCATATAATAATAAACATAATTATTGCCGTCATTGTTATTTTATTTCGTAATTATCTCCAGCTGGAGATTCGTTGTGAACCATCAAACGCCCGCAAAATCTACAATAAAGTCAAATCTCTCCATTTCTTTTTATATTGCAGTAGGGTACTAATAATTCTCTCAAGACATTGAATCTTCTCTGTTCATTTAAAGCATTATAATTTCGCCAATCTTTATTATATTATATAAATAATATCATTTCAGTTTGTAATTATGATTGTCATATCTTTAAAATAGTCGCATGCAACCTATTAATGTGTTACGTTTCAGATCTTTAGTGGAATCATCAACCATCTGCTCTAATTCATGCTACTAATTTAATTATCAATACATCGATTTATCATTGTTGATTTATCTACAAATCTATAACGCACCAGTAAATTTCATCCCTTTTTTACGGTAATATATTCAAAAAGAAATATTGACATCCTTGAATCTCAACATTCTCTGTTCTATTCTCCAGGGTTTCCTGATAGCTAGCTAAGAACACTCAAATACTTGTTTTGGAAGGGCTTAAAGAAACATTTGAATATAAATAATCTTTAGTTATTTGAAATCCTTGTAATCTACATGATATTTAACTAATTTATTTCTTGGTTTTACTTCATTGTTTATAAATTTATTAAATAGTATAATGTTGATATTATGTAATTATAATAATATATTATTCTTAAATAATTATCTACATCTGAACTATTGTTTTAATTCAAAATTACGAAGTTTATAAATTTTAAAGTTAGATAAGTAAGGATTTTCACTATCAAATCATTTATTATCTACAAAAGTGCATATTTGCCAACACGAATACGTAAATTATTTCTAAAAATGCAGTGTTAATTATATTTAAG
>JBBMOY011110997.1:0-10712 GCA_037951405.1 Platydemus manokwari
GAGAAGCTATTTTAGATCATCAAAAATTATCTGAAATTTTATCCAAGAATTTCAAGATAATACGGACTTAATTTAATATTTAATGAGTCAAAAAATATTTAATTTTTGATAATTTTATAAATTCACCGAAAATATCATCTAATAAAATTGAGTTTTCATAATATTATAGGTACAAACAAATGAATACAAAGTATCACCCAAATTAGAACACATAAAAAATCAAGAAAACACCAGCATCATTTAGAAAGAAAACGGTTTTAAAATTAATTGAATAGATAAAAGTAATTAGAAACCGAATTTAATGGTAATTTTTTTGATGATATATGACAAAGAAGCGATTTTTTACAAAAATTGAATTTGAAGCTAATACACGAAGTTATCAGTTATTTATAACATATTAGTTCACATAGTAATTATTTTCTAAAATCTATTTGTAAAATAAATGCATTAGGCGCAGCTGTGTTCTGCACAATTTAGCTATTCATCATGTACGAAGCGATCGGCATGTACTAAATGTTTGTACAATTATTAAAAAAATAGAATGATATAGATTCCTTAATTAATATGTTTAACCAACAATAATGACATTAGTATTTTTCAAATTCCTTGCTGATAATTCAGTCCAGCAAACCTTGGACAAATATTAAACAAGATCAACCACTTGAAATTTGATCAAACCATATGAATCCAACATTATTAATTTTAATCTTAAACTTTAATTAATTTAACAAATCAAAGAAATTTAATATTTTATAATGGAAAATATTTAAAATTTTGTGAAGAAATAAAAATCACGAAAAGATCAAATCATATAAAATACATAAATTTCCAAAAAATCTTTAAATTATGCGATTATTGAAGCGTGGATGTTGAATACAGAAATTTGTTTAATTATTTATTATTAATAATTAATTATCATTTTAATTTCATTAATAATAATTATAATTTACATATCACTCGATTGTTCATTAACTCATTTCAATTACACATTATCAATATTAATTAAATAGATATGAGCAATCATTTCTGAAACTAATTGGTCTGCTTTGACTCAATTGATTGGTTAAAAAGTAATTAAACTATCAATTCAGATTATTATATATGCCGACAAAAATTTTAAAAAATATTGACGTAAATCAAGATCAGTGATAGCAAATCATGTTTGATGAAACTAACATTAATTGCATTGATTTTGTAACTCAATTTTCATTAAAATTTCAAAATTTATTCCTATATTCAAAATTTAAACCAGTTTCAGAATTATTGATTTTCTAACGCCATTTATAGTGTCAGTGAATTATGAATGTGTTCAAAGCATCAACAAATGAGTGAAATTGTGTATTATAAATAAATTATTAAACAATAACCAATATTATTAGCAATACTTAAACAAAACCTCATCTATATTATCAAGTTACAAATATTACAACATACCAATTTGTAAATCAGTTCCAACGTTAGCAATCTTTTAATTAATTAAAGACCTGCGTTCTCTTTGAAAATTTCAAATAAATAATCAAATACTTCTCTGAATTGATCCGATTTTGTCCCTCTAAAGAAAAATTCACCGTGCGATTGGTCAACTTCCTTTATTCCACCCAAATAATCCAATTTTGCCAATCTCGACGACATCATTTTAGCATCATCGTTTAATGGATCTTTTGAAGCTGTAATGAAATAAATCGGTCACGATTGAAGATTGACGTTATCCAAATGTGGTAAGGGAGAAAACAAAGGATCCAACATCAATTCTGATAATCAATTGACGAATTTATTTGGTGTAAATGTACTTTAAATGTTCCTTTTGGAAGATGGTCGCAATCTCTGAAATAAACTGATGTTAATTTATCGTCATTAAGTTTTTTACTTTTCTGTTAAATATTGTTTCCAATCAACATCACTTTCTTAACAACATTAGCCTTGTAATATACTATATTAGAGCACAGACTATCAAAGACACATTTGAATCAAGTGATGCCCAAATAAAATTACGACAATAAATGATGTAAAATTATGGGCTTAATTTCTCTTTGCAATAATCATTATATACAATCTTTGTAATTATTCTTAATATCTTGATCACGACTCCAATAATATTCATTGTATTTCATATTTCTATTTATCTCTAAATAACAATTTATAGAAATAATATGGCAATAATCAACACATGAAGGCCATTTTAAAATGTTTTTGTTAAAATATGGTTAAAACAAAGCAAAAATTATATTAAATAAATATTTTCAAATCATTGAAAACCACTATTCATCTAAGTAGTTGATATTCTTAAGATAACATAAATAGTTATACAGTTATGACTCAATTATTTCTGAAAATTGAACTCGAACATGATGAATTTATTTTTATAAAATTAGTTTGGATTTGAAGATGTTATGAATGAGGAAATCAATTACTAAATTGTATCGGAAATATTGAAAAATTTCATGGTTAACTTTTTATCTGAGATAAAAGTAAAATAAATTTTATTCATATGGGTTTTCGTAATTGATAACAGTATTAATGAACCATTTCAAATGCTTTAACATGAGTATTAGATGTTAATGAAATTATATAATCAATTACACAGTCATCTACAAAATATGTAATAGCTGAATTTTGCGAAACACGTTGGCAAATGTCACATGATTTTGTAGTGGGCATTTGTTGAATAATATTTACATTGGTGAAATCCAAAAATTGAAGTAAAATACTTGATTTTAATATTTCCAGTTATTATTAGTTTATTTTTTGAAAAGACCAAATGCTAGAGATCATACCTTTCTTTATTAAACTCTTAATTATAAACCTTTTAATTTCGAAAAACCCTTTATCCTTTAAATTCAAACATAATATAGAACATAACCTGATTAAATAATAAAAGTAAAAATAATAATTTCATTGACCTCGGCATTTATGCCGGGAATAGTCCCGAAAATAATCTTATAAACGGATGAAAAGGAATTGAACTCAAAATCTCAATTTTAAACTGACAGTTGCATAATTTTTTGACAAAATAGAAGTTTTGTATATGGATACAGACCGTTGCATATTAAATATCAAATCAGACATTATGTTGCGGAATTCTTGTGTCTCATTCGAGTGAACAATTTCAAAAAAAACATTTTATTGTTGCAATTTTGATATATGTGTATAGTGTAACGATCACGTAATAATGTTATGTTACAATTTTTATTTGTTTAAAGTTGAAAACTATTTATGTTTCTGCATACATGAATAATTGTATCAATTTATTCTTATCGGTTTTCTATAAAAGAATTTCCGGGAAATTAATTAATATAATGAAATAGGAATAATTATTAATTATGAACACGGTTTCGAAAAATATAGAGAGAAATATTTATAATATTTATAATAAACTAAAGATTTAATAATATAAAATGTGTTTTAAAATTTGGCTTGATAAAGAGTTAATAGTCAACAATTTCCAATGATAATTCGTGGGTAGGAATTTTATCTCTGGAATTTGAAATGAAATCCCAATGGAATGCATTATAATGTATTCAAATAAATCGGAATGAAGAAATGAATTTGTGTAAACGTTATAAATAGAGGTTCAAAACATCAGAACCTGCCCCTTAATTAAAATCATGAAACCATTAGCTTTTTCAACAGACTTATTTCCCTTGAAGACGCCATTCATTGATGACATTGATTTTGTAATTTGAGACTTATTTTTATTTAAATAACTGATTTGTATTATAGCCATCGTATATCGAGTTTATACTCAACGCTTTTGATAGGTAAAGTTTTTTGTTCCAATAGAAGGAGTTTATGAACCTAGTTCTTGTCCAGAAAATCAATAAGGTTATTTCATATAATAGCTAATTGTATTGTAATATCAGTGTCATTTTTATATTTGGTGTTTAGTTGTAATAGTTGTTATATTAACAAATATTTTGTAAATCAAGCTCGTCTGCACATTTATCGAAGCAGAATAGCTATAGAGTTGAAATATAAATTGAGACTGATAGTTTTAAACTCACCGAGGTCATTGTTGCCACACATATTATCCTCATATTATATAGTGGACTAGGTGAAGTAAGGACAAATAAAAGGTTTTAATTGTTTCCACCTTGGGCTTTATTAGTACACATAGAGACTGATCAAGACAACAGCGATCTTACAAGAATTAAAAGTCTGATAGGATAAAATAATACAAGCCATTACAAGTCCCAAACACAACAATAAAAACATGAATTTGATTTTTCAGTGTACAATAAAAATAATTACTTATACAACACAATCAATAAAAAGGTAGTAGGAACATTTAAAAATGGACAAAATGGATGGATAATTACAGACTTAATAGCCATAAGATCAAAATGTTATTGTTATAATATAAAAGATTATCAGAGACAGAACAATATTCACAAAAATACTGTTATTAAGAATATAGATATTTATTTGCGAGGCTGGAATACAAGACGTTTTGGATTTGTTCATTCTTCTTCACTTAAGCCTAAATAATAATCGCTTGAAATATTATTTACCCAGTTCACTCATTCTATTATAATCGGCCAGAATATATATATATTACTGTTTCTTAAATTCTCCCTAGCTATCTACGGCTTCATGAAGACACGGGAACTACATGACCATGATGTCAATATAAACCTTCAGTAAACCATGCATATATAAATATAAATTTCTCAATCACTCAGAATTACATTTTTAACCAGACACGTACGTTTCAAACATGGGTCAACGAACCATTTTTGTGTTGAAAATATCGATTTTAAATATTATAGATTTGATGTAAATATAAACACCTTGTCCTTAAATTTCTTTACACTTTAAAATTGTTAAAATTTATTTTGTTACCTTTTTAAAGTTGTTCAATAAGTCATTTCAATAATTTGGGTCTAGAGTTTCTATTGTACTTCTTCTAACTTTCCGGCTTCTACAACCTTCTTCACAAGGTTTGATGAATGAAAAATATCCCAAATACTGATGAAGATAATTGAAGAAATTTCCGCTGAGATGAAGGCTGTCCCAATAATCGACTGAAATAGAATAACTGTTCGGGAACTGAGCGATGATGAAATTCTGTTGCAAATATTTAAGAAATGGGGATTCGAATTTTGAGCAGAATTTGCTGTGCATTTCTTGAATTTTGGGCTGGGTTTATATACCCAGATTTTTGTGGAAGTGGTTACTGATTTTGTGTAATTATATTTTTAAGCCAAGGTGATTATGAATTTTCCAAAGTAATTCAATGTCATTAATACTTTCGCCTTAGCAATATATTAAATCACCATTGTGACGCGAATTAAATATTTAAAATATCATGGAAACCCAAATTTTAAATTTCCCGAACTAATTTCATTATAAATGTGGATTGGAATTTGGGTTGATTGTACCCAACAATAATGTCGACAAGTATTCTAATTTAAATCTCGAAATGAAACTTCAAAATTTCATGCCAAATAAATAAATGCTCAGATAAATAATAGTTAACAAATTAAGTTTTCTTAGATAAAAAATTCAGGTTTGCATTACAAACGAAGTTTGGTAAAGCTTTAGCTCATTATAAAAATGATCTATTACGTAATCAAATGTTGTAAAATAAATATATGATACATATGAATAACACTTTGTTAATCGATCATAAAATTAATTGGTAAATTAATCAATAAATTAATTAAAATTTCTTGAATATATTTTGCTGCTGTGAGGATTTATAATGAATTGAAAAATAAAATGAAAGCTTTATAAAATATTAATTTATTTTAATGATTGCAATTAAAAAATAATTTGATGTCGTGACTTCAGTTTGTGTTCTGTGTGCTTTGTAAAACAGTAGCGAGTTACAGCAGCTATTGGTGAAGTTCATTTTACAAAATATTTATGACTATCGATCAATCTTGAACTTTGAGCAGTATTGCTATCAAGTTCGACCAATTAGTATTGGATATTCGATGTTTATTAAATTGTGACATGACTAATAAAAAGATGAGGCTTGGCGATTCGTGGGAATAATTGACACCGCGTTCACCGGAAATTATTTCGGTGTGAGATTGATCGAGAAAGTGACTCTGGCAATTATTATAGCCGTGTGTTCATTTCAGTAGTTTGTGTTTCTATTTTTAGAACCATCAGAGAACGAGAATCACTTTGTGTCTACAAATAACAGATATGTTAGTGTTAAGCCCATTAAAATCTGCGTGCTCATTGTAATAGCTATCTATTGATATTGATTTCATGAATAAAATGAGATAGATCAACGCATCACTTTACCGGTTCCTTTTTGCTCGTTTAATTAAATTGATTGGTGGTTTTCAGATTTTATTCAGTATAAAATATTAACATCTCTCGGTATTTAATTTATTTATAATCATTAAATTTTATTGATTTTACTAGAATCCTATATTTTACAATATTGCAAAAGGTAGACATTATTGAATTCCCATTATATATTATTGTGTCACTTTGTAGTTAATACTAGCCAAATTATTTTGTCAAGGATCACAAGTAATTGATCATTGCTATTCAGATTACTGCTCGTATCACTTCAATCGATATGAGAAACCACAGCATTTGTCAGTCTCGAATAATACCTGAAATTCGATTACTGGTGTATTTAAAATAATGACAACTTAATTATGGGTTTCTGCTCATATCAAAACTCTCTCGAAACCCTCTTTAGTGTGAAAGTAATTCATTCTTCTATATTTCCAAATTTGTAGAATAGATTTAATTTAAAATATTTAATGCCGTTAAAATCAGTACTGAAAACAAGCCTTAATCAATTTTTCACTTTAATTCAATAATTTGTGCCATTGTTTTACAAAATGATAAAAATCTGAAAATACTCATCTAAATTATCGATAACTCGTGTTCTCACATAAAATAATTTATCCTTTAATCTTCACTTTTAATATAAAATTCAGTTTAATATTTTGTCGAAAAATGTTGTTTAGTTAATTCAGAATTTGGCTTAATGATTTATTCTGTGATTTGTTTGAATGCTTCAATATTAAGTGATATTTTAAAATGGGTATTGTGAAAAAAGTTTTGATTTGGAGTGTCTTGCTATTACTGATCTCAATTGTTATTTCCAAATATATAAATATTTATCAAGAAAGTGAGCAATTATCAGCAATCAATATTATTTTCAATATCATTTCGTCATTGGTTAAAATTATTGGTTTTAATTTGATTTTGATTTATATTTCTTCAGGATAATTTTTCAAAATTATATCTCGGGATTACCAGTTATCACCGTGGATTGGAGAATAGTTTTTCCGATATCATGTACTACATGGTTAATAGTTCAGGGTTACATGTAATGTGGATATTAAAATGTATTTTTATGAGAATTTCTATCAGATTGAAACACAGCAATTTGATGGAGTAGAGGTTTATCTTTTCGATCCCATCAATCATGAACCAAATAGGTCCGCCATTATTCATATACACGCAAGCGCTTGGATTCGACACAGTCCAAGTTATTGATTGAATTCTCAATATTTTTTTTGATAGGATGCGATTTTTTTTATTTTTAAGAAACTTTTTCCATTTATCTGGCTGAACTTGCTCGTCGATTGAATATATTGATCGTATCTGTAAAGTGAGACAAAACTCCATCACAGATTTTTAGATTAACTGTTCATTGCAGTTATCGCAAAGCTCCTGAACATCCATTTCCAGCTGGTGTTTCTGATTCGTTAATTGCAACAAGATATTTCATGGAAAATGCTGAAAAATTTGATGTGGATCCGAATCGAATAGCTTTAATGGGTAGAATGAAAGAATAATGAAAATTATAATTTTATCGATTTTGTTGAAATCAGGCGATAGTGCTGGTGGACATATGGCTGTTGCTATTGGATATCATCTGGCATCATTACGAAGGATTGACAAGGTCACACGTGTTCCAAAAATACTCGTACCACTGATTGCCACTCTTCAAATGGCGGATTTTACTCCACCGTCATTGCGTGCCGAAGTTAAAAAGTAAAAAAAAAATGTTCATTTATCGATTTAATTAGCATTGCAATCAGGCCATTGTTTTGTGAAATAATTTGTAAATACACTTTTGGCGAATTATCGAGTGATGAACTTGATGATTGTGTAAATACGGTATCAAGTAACAATCATTTGAGTGAGGAAGTCATTGAGAGGGTGAGAGACAATGTTGATTGGAAACAATATCTGACAGGAAGGTGATAATTCGATGGATGATTAGTTTATATTTGATCGCATATCTATTAATGGCAGTGAATACGACGATGTTCCCAACAGCACATTCCAATTTATCCAAAGCAATAAGTTCACCAAACGATTTTCAGAATTGGTTTTAGATCCTTTGTTTTCGCCTTTATCAGCTTTGAACAACACCGATCTCCAATTGTTACCGCCCGTTTATTTGATGGTAGCTTCAAAAGATCCATTGAGAGATGATGCTAGATTATTAGGGGCACGATTGACTCGAATTGGTCGTTTGGGTGGACTCAGGGAATTCGACCAATCACATGCAGAGTTTTATTTTGTCGGTTTTAAAAAATTTGAAGAGGTTTATCATTATTTATCTGAAATATTCAAAGGTGGTGTGATATTTTAAACATTCACTCCGATATCTTTTGTTCATCAGTATTGATTTATTATCTAATGATTTTTTAATTGATTTTTTAAAATTATTGATTTAAAAATGACTGGTTTGAAAAAATTGAAAAGAAAATATGCTTGCAAATTCACAAACACACACGCACACACACTACATCGAAAATATCGATCTCATTTTCTATGATAAAATGTTGAATTGATGTCAATTTAATGTGAAACGGAAATAAAATGCTGTTTAGTTAGTGAAATCAATTTGTTTAAAGTGACCTCCTGAAATTCTGATTAATAAAGTCGAAAAAATTACCACGGTGATATCTCTTAGAAATTGATTGAAAAAATAGGGGTAAAAGTGAAGCAATCGTTTTATCGATCGAATTGATGTTGATCAATACAAATTATTAAATATTTTTAACAACAATTGTTAGTTGAACGATTTTATGTGGCTTAGTCTCCGATATTGTATCGTTACCAACTATATTAATCTTTTTAATAATTTAATCGATAAATTTCAGGACAAATTGATATTATTATAGGACAAATATTCATGATGTATTGGTGGGAATTATTGGAAGGCCTTTTGTAATAATGTGAATTTAGAAATTTAAACCATTTCCCGTCAATAAAGATTTATTAATGATCACAAATATAAACCAAAATCAAGGATTTGCAAAACAACTTTTAAAAAGTTAAGGAACAATCCAATGATAAATTAATGAATTTGCGAAAATGAGATAGAAAATTAACTTAAAGAAATATCAGAATTTAAAAATATTTTCATACATTATAGCGATATATAATCAACTAAAAGTTATGTTGATAGAACAAAATAACATACTACTCACAAAAAATGTTTTGCTGTAAGAATATTGATTTCACCTAATAATCACCTTATGAAGTACTTTACATATTAAAGTACTTTATTCCAATAAATAATTTATTAGTTAGTTTATGAAATACAAGAAGGGTAATAATAAAGATATTAAAGTACTAAATTTATTTTTAAATAAAGCATTATTGGTTACTTTTTACGAAACACTTGGTGATTTGAGTGAGATCGTTTATGTTTACACCATGTGGTAACGAATTAATGAGATTACGATTTCTGGAATTTATTTCCTCTTACTGCAAGAAGCCAATAGTGATTTGAAATATTATAAATCATTTCTATCTATCACAAACCTATCAGATCGCTGATGAATAAACTCATTTATTTTCAATTACTGTTCTAATTTTCTGAAACCATCTGCTCTTTACTATTCTCACTTGAATAATTATTTTAGCTACCAAGATGTGCATCAATACTATTTCATTTTGCTATACGATTATGACTTCTTTGCAATAACGGCATCTTATATGATACCGCCTATTCTTACCATAAAGCACCAACCATTTTCATAGTTTATTGATTCTGGAATTGAGTCAGTACTGCTAGTTAAGATTCCCAAAGTTATTTTACAGGAATTTAATAATTACAATATAAGGTACCCTAACTAATAGTTCTACTAACCGAAAGTGGTCCAATAACATGTATAGTTAACTGAGATGCCCTCTCAAACTCTTTGACGTTTCAGAATAAGTTCGAAATATTTCGTTCCAACAATTATAATCTTTCATTTTAATAAGCAAAACTAGAAAAAAAATCAAGAATCGGGATGTAGATTTCACAAAAGGTTTTATGTGACATTAATCCGCTCAAGCAAATATTGACTTTGGGTCTCGATATCGATGCTACCCGGTATAAATTTCTAGTGTGGGGATTTTGAAGTTTCTTTAAATAATTATAATCGTTTTAACCCAAATAAATGATTGAAATCTTTTTGAATATTTAGGTTAGATATATTTTGTAGGTTGACTTTCTTATATTCGTTCTCAAATCATATTTGATAAATTTTTATCAACTAACAAATAAAATGAAGTCACATCACGGATTACCATTTCAAACCCTTACATTATAATAAAAAGTTGAATTGCATGAGGTGTAAAGAAATTGGTCGTGATAAGTGGAACAATATGGTAATTATTAGGTTGTTGGGAAAATAATGGCCGTTTTTTCATTGCATATTTAAACTGTTAATATTTAACTAAAATCATTAGCAATTATTGATGTATTATATGTCATTTTAAAGCGC
>JBBMOY011111108.1:0-10710 GCA_037951405.1 Platydemus manokwari
TAAATGATTTGGTAAAACAAAAACTTTAAACAACTAAAAAACATGAATAACTTTTGACTCAGCCTAATATATATATAATTTTATTATAATTATATGTTACTAGATTTGTTAATGAACAATTTAAGTAATTCGAATAATTTAATTGATATAGCTATCGCTCACAATAAATATCATCGACATTCTGATCGACTGATTTGATATCCAAATGCAACTATAGTGCAGTGATTATGAAATTACGTAACAGTGATGTGTTACTTATTTTAGCTTGTATTAATATACTATAGGATTAATTTTTTTATTACTGTATTCACAAACTAGTATGACAATTACTTTCAATTCGCTTTAAGTTGATCATCAACATATCATTATGATAACGAAAATTTTGCTCTTGTATTGATTATATTAATTTCATTACATTTTCTGTTCAGAATGAGGCAAGTGAAAATAGATCAACGGAAGCTGCAAGACAATTCCAATACTCTGGTCGATTTAGCAAAGGTAGATCGATATTATTATAATGGTATTTATAGTGGTTCGCATAATATAAATAATTTTGGATGAATTTTCAAATTGAGATGAAATATACGTGATGATTTTGCAAATTAAAATTTATTTATTAAAATCACATCAGCGAATGGCGCTGTTGCCATAGTTTGCAAATGAAGAAATTTAATACTCTTACTGATATTTTCCATTCTAATGTCGACCGAACTTGGAACAATGAGAATTGTATATCCGTTCATGATAAATTATATTATTCAGTTTTGGAAATAAAAGGGGGAAGATGTCATTGATGACAATCACTTTTCCTTTCTACTAATCGATTTCGGAGATTATATGGAATCAATCAATTAATTTATAATTCGAATCCACGTTTATTTCATTCGTGTAGTCTAGCCTATAATTATACTTATTACGTTACCTTGTTTATTTCGCAACTCTAACCTTTGAAAGTATAGCAGTTAGTTATCCTATGTATTAGACGTAACATGTTATTAAAACTACTTTAAAAGTCGATTAAGTTAATAATTATATTTATTAAGTTAAAAGAAAAACTCGTTTATTAAGTTTGTCTTTGAAATTCATCACTGGGAGCACCTGCTAGATTTTAAAATTAGATCATCTTAATTAGATCTTATTGATCAGATCTTATCGAGTATGGAAGTTTTCCATGAAAATACTGAGCCTTGGTATATTTGAACTACCGTTTCAATATTTCAAGTACATGTAAATTCCTTCACAATTATACAAAGAGGATCCATTAAATATAGAAGTAAAGCACGATTAAAAAAAATGGTAATTACTTCATAACGACACAGAAGCATGGCCTGACAAATTTGGTTTGTCATAAATCTATTAATTCGATTAAAATCCGAAAAACAAGAAAATCCAAAGAAAAACAAATGTTGCCTATCAATGAAAATAAAAATTATCACATGAGCATGACATATATGTTTACACCCAAATAAAACCAATTGACTTTCGACGGAATTTCCCAGTCTGTTTGATGACCAGCTTATTGATTAATATCTCCAGTCATATTTGATAGAATGAACTTTGTTTATGACATAGGAGTAATTTATTTAGATTGCAATTATGATTCATTATATTTTGATATTTTAATTGTCTTTTATGTGCGATAACTTTATAAAATTGTTTTTTTATTTCTTTCTCCTTAAATCTTTCATACTACTTGAAAAATAAACTCAACTTAGTTCTCAATAATTTTCCGGCAAAATAATAAAATCACTACCTAAAAACACCAGACATTCTGATTATCAATTTTCTCTTCTTAATATATATATAAATGTAAAATAATAATTTTCGCAAGTAATTTACGCTACCGAATTTCGTTAATAAATTGGGATAATAATTGCTCATAATTTTCGCGCTCAAGTAATTACACTCCGATAATTATTTCCTTTAACCATTCCTGGACACCGTGGACACGGTGAAATTCTTTTCATAAATAGATATCAATGATAAATTTGGTATTTACTGTTTCGTAGAATGTTAAGAACATCGACAATTAAATCACATGAAACCGACATTACATTAGACTTGAAAAAGAAAATATTTTAAGCGAAATTTAAATAATTAACCAAATATTATTGATTGGCCTGAGAAAAAAATTCATAAAATAAAAGGTAAATGGTAAAAGTAAAACAAACGATAATAAAAACAAAAATATAAATAAAGCAGAATTAAATTGTATAAAATAAAGTGTAAAAAATGTTAATATTTTTATTATTATTAATTATGGAATAGTAGAAATAAAATTATATCATAATGATAATAACTAAAATGATGAGTAACGTGCAATAGAAAATGATAATCATTAAAATGTAAATGGAATATTAAATGATAAAAATAAATATAATAAATTGAAGAGACCGAAGAACAGGAACATCAACTTTATGAAAAAACTAAGAATGTTGTACGATGAGAATTATAAAAGAAAGAAATCGATTTTGGCCGATATTTAATATTTTAAGAGAGGAACTCGCCAGACGGATCAAATAAGGTAAAAATTATGATTTTTACTTAAATTATTACTCTTGGTAACGCGTGTAAATGCATAAGCCGTAAAATATTCGTAACAATTTGTAAGGAGAATTTGTAAACCACTAGCAAACATTTTATTATGAGGACTGTACCTAGCCAGTAGTAGTTTCTGTACTGGTATTTTGAAGGAATGTTCAGCACTGTGCTTTCGTTACTAAAAGTAAAGACAGTTTTTAAACCAGGATTGTAGCTTGTGTGACAAATTCTTTATAAAAAATGCAATATTAAATATAATTTAATAACCAGAATAATGTATTGATTGATTCAGTACTAACCTATGTAGAGCAAAGTGCCACATTTAGGAATAAAGAACAAGTTGATTTTGAAAAATTCCAAACTGAAAACTGTTAAGTATTTTAATAAAGTGGTTTACTGAAGAATCTCAAAAATAATTTTTAAATTAAACATAATCTAAAAGATGAAAATCTTTCATTGATAACGCCAATAATCTGATCGAATTAAAACTGAATGACTAAATAATTCTAATAAAGCCAGGATTTTCAATTATGATTTTCATTCTTTCTTTATTAATGGTATAATTATTAAATACCTTTTCAATATTAGTCGAAAATTTAATTCCAAGCCAATATTCTTTACCGCGTAAGTTTATATATTTATTTATTGAAAAATAAAGACCGGAACAATGTGTACCAAACCTTTGGTCGTGAGATAGTAAATAAAAATCAAGGAAAAAAAATCAAGAAACAACATAAACAATTCACCATGTAATAACAATAAATTTATTTACAATTGGGAGTCACCAGTGATTCGAGGATCCATAATGGAAAATGAACCAGGCATTCACGTGTCATATTGATTCGAACCAATATTGATATACAAATTCATTCAAATTTTGCATTGTTAATTCCCAGCATCAGTTCGAATTTATCAAAGGACCATTATTGTTAGAAGTCACCGCATTAGACGGATTTAAAGATTTTATTTTTATCGAATAAATCACCATTTAAATGAAATTGAAATCAAATTGAAAAACATTTTATTATTAATTTTCTTGTTTCACTGCATTTTCAAAAAATAAATTATTAATTATCCCGCGTTTGTTTAAAAATGTTTTAATTGATTTCTGAAAACGAATGAAAATTACGAACGTCAAAAGTTGCTAATCATTCGAAATCACTTTAACGGTAATTTGAGTTGTGAAATATTATTATTAAAGGATTTAAGTAAGAATTATTAAGTCAAGGTAGCTTAAATATTGAAAAATTGAGAGAGCAATGAATTTGTAGAGTTTATGCAGAATTATTTGGCAATAAACATACAAAATAAATTTCATAACAATATTTAGGCATGATATTTTCATATCGAAACATAACAAGAGTCTTTTATAAAGCATTTTCGATCATGAGATTATTTCTGCAACATTGAGAACAATGATATAGCTAAAGGAATTGTTTCGGTGGTGATAATCTTCAAAATTTGTTTCTTGGATTTTTCTGACAAAAAGTCCCCTCAAATGTACCTCCTAGTGTGCGCAACTTCTCATCTTTTAAAATGCAGAATACCGTGTACCACACTCTTGAGATCTCGAAATCTTATCATTGATTTTTGAAAATTTCTGATATGATATGCCTTTGTTTAATAATAATCCTTAGAAACCCATACAAGGATATTAAATCCATTATTATCCCAGCTGTGGAAGTAATAATTATATTAATACATCATAATACGGCGAAATATCTCAGAAATTTAGTAAATATCATGTCTCGAAAACGAAATCATGAAATGATATAGGATCTCACAAAAATTACAAAGTTCCCTCAGTGATTTAGACGGTTTGGGTGTAACAAAATAAGAGATAAAATAGGTCGATTGTGAGATTAAAATTTGAAAAGTAACAGAAAACAAATTCAAGAAGTTGAGAGAATTAGATTAGTTACTTTTTATCCAATGTTTATTTATATATGATTATGCTCATACATTTCTATTTTACAGTTTATTGAAAATCAATATTATAAAATGAGAACATTGTATGGAGAAACATATTCATTTTTGATGAAACAATTGGAACAAATACAATGTACCTTTTTCTTCAAATAAAATCAAGATAATTTTGATAATCTTTTCAAGGAGATCATCCTTAGATTATCCTGAAAAAATAATTTTTGAAATTAAATTTTCTTTTGTTAATACTTTTTTTATAATAAGGAACAATTATATTTCAAATAGTTAAATTTTCAGCTACCTAGCACTGCGACATACTTGTACACCGGACATTTAAGAAAAATAAATTTTTATTTCCCAAAATCCAAAGTTACTGCCATATAAAAAATAAAATGATTGGATGATAAGCGAATATTATAAATTAAGAAAGGTATAATTCGATTTGTTAATAAGTTTATACTGAAATCCATATGGTCGATCCTTGGCTCGACCATATCAAACTTCATTAATAACGCTCGGTTCATAAATACAGAAATAAAATAATCCAGAAATTTATCTACATTTCTAGAAGTTCTCAGAGATTTACAAACTTATTGGTTCGTTTAGAAAAATGAAAAGAATATTTCCACATTGTATTTTTTCAATCAATTGTTTATTTATTTTTTCTTTCAACTGGCTGTGTTTGATTGAAATGAAAGATATGCTCTGGGCGGTGTTTTGCAAATAGAATATCTGCTGTTTAATATGTCTAAAACTGAAGATTTTTCCTTCATTCGAAATTGCTGACATATTTTCCTTAAGTCGCCTAGAATAAACAAAACATATTGATTTTTTTTCCAAAATATCATTTCTGATTTTATTATTGCTTTTTTCCAATTATCGATTTGACACAGCAAATATATTGCCACACATTTAAATGACAACGAAATATTCAAACTACTTTTAGAAATTTGAATATGATATTCACTTTAATAAAAAATAATTAAAAAAACGCCTTTGGATGACCTCTGGAAATTTATTTCAATATCTTTTAGTTTTGCAAACAAAAATTTGAAAGTAATCTTGATAAATTTGATATCAAGTTTATCGTTGCATTTAAATTGCAAGACGAAATTTATTTTAAGCAAATAAAAATGACAGCTGACTGAAGGGAGATTAAGCAACCATATTGACAACTGGATGACATTTGTATAATTCGATTGGTAGAATTTAAAAATAGATTTTGAAAAAGAATGATAATCATTCCATAAAAAGAGATAAAGTACAATTTTATATGGACATCAGCTTTATAGAATTGCTTTACCATTAAATATAGTTAAATATCTACAGTGGCAAATTGAAATTAAGTTAAAGTATTTCATGATTTCTACGCAAACAAAATTGTTTTCATTCGAAGCAAAGTAATTGAGGATGTTGTCAATTACATAATGAGCTTAACTGTACTATAATTATGTTTAATAATATTTCTAAATCGTACTTTTACTGACGAAATATACTTTTCTTGATATTTCCCTACAGCAAATAGTTTTGTTTATTGAAGCGCTTTAATCGATTTAAAATGATTTCACTTAAAAGATTGTCAACGAAATAAAATTGAAAGAACAGATATACCAATATCAGAGACCTTGAAAAATTTACATAATAATAATACATCAAAATTCTCTTTGCATGTCACACACAGTTATATATGCATAATAATGTTGAAAGTTACGACTGAAACTTTAATTGAGTCCCAAAATTCAAAGATAAAAACATTTCACAATATATGGATTCTGACTCCCAAGCTGCCATATTTGCATCATAATTTATAAAGAGAAATTTACAAGTATTTCGTATGCTAATCTGATGATCTGCTTTCAGAATCCAGTTGTATTTATTGATTAATCATAACCAGGATTAATCGATCTCTCTGTAAGTGTAGTTAAATAATGATGCATTTTATCAAATTGAAAACATCATTTTGTGCGGATTCTAATTGGTCATTTATTGTGCCGGTAAGACTCTGTAGTTATGTACATGTGTGTAAAATATCGAAACAGTAGTTCCAAGGGTAGTAGTGCCCCACATAATTTTGTGAGGAATTTTCTCATCTGTAAATATGCTTTTTTATCAGTTTATTAGCATGTTAATTTTAATTCTCTTTCTATTTAGACCCAGACCAGCATTTATGAGACAGTGACTGAGATGCGTATCGAACAGAACTATCTCCATCATACCCTGGAAATCTTAGATCAGAATCTTATAAAATTACAAGTGAGTTATTTTTTCACTGTGAATTATAAAGTCTCATTTTATTAAAGCAAAAATTTGTGACGCTTTTCCAGAGAACATGGCTAAATTGTTTGCCCTTTTAAAATGATCAACAAAAATTGTTTCACGCACAATGAAAACGGAAATTGGTCTGGGATTTTTTTCTTAGTGGTAGTTGTTGTAATCATTGAAGAAATTTTTAAGGAAAATTTTTCGTTGGATGTATTTCTGGTTCAGGATTTTAATTATCCTCATTCTTTGAAAATAATTGTAATCATTTTTTTCGAAACGTTTACTGGTACGTTTAGGACTGACTGCTTGCCATCCATTGGTAGACGAATTTGGGGTCTGTTCGCTTTGTATAGATCGACTATTAAAAATCGAACTACTAATAATAAAAAATTTTCCTTTGATCATCAAAATTAAAACTTTTATACTTTACTACTTCTTTACAGAAATGGAGATATTTATATCGACCTATGTGATATACTTACGTTTAATTATCTCTATTATATGCAAATGCTTTATGAATAACAAAATTATGAATTAAAATAGTTGGAATCAATTTTCTTTTTTAATAAAACAAATTTCTCACCTCTTTTTACCATAAAATAGATGGAACTAAATAATGTTTAATATAAAAATCTTCTACCATATTAAATTTATATAATAGATAAAATATCATACAAAGATAATGAAGAATATGCTGCTGTGGTTCACACTGTGATTATAAACCGCAGATTAACAAAAATAACGAGAGAAAATATTATATCTCACTGGTGTTGATTCAGATGAAGAAATCATACAAGAATCATGATATTTCTTTAATTTATTTTACTGGCTACCATTGTGGTTGTATTTTGTTGTGCATCTGATATGGTTTTATTTAGAAAGTTAAGTAGTTGTGCTTTCTTAGGGGATTTTTATGCTATTCGATCAACATAAGTATATATAAGTATATAAGTCTTTAGAAACTATATAGCCACTGTTTATTAACGTCTAACCGACATTTAACCTAGGAAACCGTATATCACTTATTAAATCCAATTTTGAATTTATATCTCACTAGAAGTTATGAAAGCAAACAAAATCGTCAGTTAATATGATATAACAAATTTGGTTTTAATAATAGACCATTTCTCTAACTCGGGCATGGATTATATTTTTTCATTTAGATTTAATTACAGCATTAATATTTAAAAGAATTTTTAAAATGAAAATATATTTAAAATCAATAAAAAATCAATAAAAACCTGCAGTATAAATGCTTCAATTAAATTCCCTTCTCATTTGTAACTTGGAAGCATTATAGGCTTACTATGGAGTTACAAAATCCAGCCGTTAAATTCTTTATCGAAATTAAAAGATCCGTTAAAACTTAATGGACAGACGAAACAGATTTTGTCATCAAGATAAAACAAAATAAAAATGAAAGGAGTATTTAGGGATTCATTGTTTGATTTCATTACTTGAGATGCATTTTTTCGCTTAAGATATTTATTTTACCCCTATATATATTCAGCAATAACATTGTCAATACCAGCTCACTTATATCAGATTTCTAATAATTGAAATTATGAAAAAATAATTACAAACGTTATTTTCTTAAGAAAAACACAAACAATTAGCGACAAACAAATGAGTATAAATCCTGGATAATCCATCGACATTATTTACTTAATTCTTCTTCAACAATTATCAATGGATTTTCATAAATCTTTCGATCTGTTCTCAATTTAACAAGTTATTTCAGGGATTATAGAATTAAAATTAATTATTAAATTATTATTTCAGATTGAGCATTAGCTCAGACTTTTTTTAATTATTCTGCCAATCGATAAATGTGTGTGTGTTAAATTTAAAAAGGATTTAAAGCTAATCCAAACTAAAATTCGAATAAGAAATAAATTGTTTCAACGTTATAATTGCAACCTTTCCCAACAAACGGTTGAAAAAACTAAGAGAAAATCGTGCATATGATTTTATTGGTTTTATATTCATAAAAATGGTTAAAAGGAATCCATACTGCGTAGAAGGTATTTCCTCCTCAATTTCACATAGTTTTAATCAACTGATCCCGTCATCTTTGATGCCAAAATTCATCAAGACTTGGCCTTGACATTCGGGATAATAATATAGATTAACAACAACATAACCAACTAGTCATACCCGACATTGAGTTACTGCACCTCATTCTGATTAAAATAAATAATTGTTTTTTAATTTTTTATTCCACTGTTTTTCCTTAAGAAATTACTTAATTTTAAACGTAGATTAATTTTAAAAAAAAAAATAAGATAATTAAATTAAAATCATCCAATGATAATCAACTACATGTCTCGATTCGATTGGAACGTTGTGTCAAAATTTCAAAGCCTTCGGTGAAAAATATTCAGAGTTTTTGGATTTTTAGCAAACACCAATTTAAATTTTTATTTTTATAAATATAATGATACCAAATTATTCGATACAAAAGTGTGAAGATCAAATTACCAAATGTACACGGGATCATACTAAATCAACTGATTTAGTTGAAAATATCATCTCTTCTCAATAACGTAATCTTTTGTCATGCCATTTTAATTCTTTTATAAGATTTTGGAGATAATTGGAAGAATTGGCAATGAAATTTGATAATCAAATAATTAACAGTTGTCATAGATTCATATTCTATTACGTAATTTAATTGAAACATTTTTAGATAAAAGAATATGATTAAAGATAATGTGAACGCTTCTTATTTATATGCAATATGTGCTATTGGTGTATAAAATTTATCTGTCAACCTTGATTTATCAATGTGGATTATATTTATAATTCTTTTCATTATTTTTCAGGATTGTATCGAAGGTCTACCGAGAATCATAAGCAATAATACCATCATCTAAAGACCCGAATCAATATCCAAAGACATAATTATCACGCGACATTATTAGCGAAACAATGGTGTAAGAATGTCACCGAATAATATTCAAGCTTCTAGTCTTAGTATTGATATGAATATAAATTCTTCAACTTTCAGCTCAAGCTAACTGCCATCATTTATTAGCATTATAGAGATTGATATATCACCGACTTATATCATACTATTCTTTCAAATATAATCAATTTGTTGCACTTTTACAGTTCGTTATTAAGATCAATTTTTTATTAAATTAAATATTAAAAAATCGAAAATTTTCTTGTTTTAATTGACGAAAAATTAATCGATGGAAAAAAGATTATTTTAAAAAAAACAATTGGATTTTTTGTACAAAAATACTTCTTTTTCGTGTTGTTTGTTTTTGTCAAACTGGTTGATAATGAATGAACTATTTAAACTGTTTAAACAAAAGCAAACTGAAGAATTGTCGACATTTACCAATCAATTCTATTTTGATTTATTACAATTGCATTTCTTTTTGTTTTACAGTTGTTTGTTTTGAAAATTGAATTTTTTCATTGCAAATTTTCGTCACATTTTTGGTGGATTTTCATTTCGAAAATAGCTGGACGTGTACAAGGTTTACGTTTTGTGTTCAGTTTAAACACTATTGATATAGAAGGTTTTGTGACCTTAAATGTGATAGAAGAGGGGTTTCGATGAATAACTTACTGTAGAGATTATAATATTCTCATTGATTAAATTAAAAAATATCAAGCTTTTAAACGAAACCCTCATTTCAACAAAGATATTATGAGATTTCATTTATGACTTCTAGTTTGTGAGGTTTATTTTAAAATACGATAAATAATTAAAATTTCCATAAGATTAAAATTATAAAAAATTGAGTTAAAAGATATTTAAAAAAAAATTTAAATAAATATACTCAATTAATATTTATAATATGATCTTGTTTATAAAATACTTTTAATCTCTCAATTTTAAAATTATTAAAATTACTAAAAATCTTTTAAGTAAAAAAAGATGTAATATAAAAATGTAGACATTCTTATTTAAATTAAAAACGAAAACAAATCAGATGGAAATAAATTTTAAAATTGGTTTGAAAA
>JBBMOY011111219.1:0-10709 GCA_037951405.1 Platydemus manokwari
TAAAATAAATCAATAAAATGATCATTTCAATATATTATGAGTGAAATTTATATATAAAATAAACTGTGAGAATAGTGAGAAATTATGCTCATATAAATGCTAATTGCAACATAAATAGTCCATCGAAAGATCGCCATCGATTACACAATAGTTTCTATCCATCAAGTATCATAGATGTTTTAATAAATACAATTAGTTAATTCCGCTATAGGCCATTTCACTCAATTTAGATATTTTTTACTAGCTGGTTGTGAAATTGAATTACGGTCCCAAATCAACATATCCCCCCTCAAATAGGTGAAAATTTGAATCCCTGAAAAATGTTTATGTAATATCATATTATGTGACTAAGAAAGAACATGATTTTTCTGTTCCAGTTAAAGATCCGATTTTATATTGATCTGATAGCTCAAGTCAATATATAATAGTTTATTAAATTATGATTCCAGTAATAATAAATATATTTTATGACATTTCTTCAACGCATTTTCATCAATTCAAAGCTCAATAACAAATCAATACTATCACAACTTCCATCCAATTTCATTCACATCTAAAATTAATATGCCTACTTTATTAGAAATAAATATTAGCATTTTACGAGTTCATCAGTGAGCTGAAAAATTAGAATCAAAGGTTTCAAAGAATATTCTCGACGACAAGATAATGTCATGCTCGGAATCATAATTAAATCGATATTTACCAATAATAATACAGTATTCCGCAAAAATGATTTATTCGTTAGTTTTAACCGACCAACTCATTAATGTTAGAAATTGTAATCCGTTTGAACGAAATAATTCGATCAAATAAAGCAAAAACATTGGGAATCAAGTATAATGAACTGAATGGGATTAGCTTAATACCAATAATCTCTTGAAACAGTTAATTCAAAGTCCAATCTGCTTTAAAAACTCGTAAAAGGTTTGTGAAAATTTGGAAGATAAAATCAGGATCGGTAAAATAACATCATCTCAATTTCAGAGTTAAATAATATAAATATAGATGTATACCAATGAATAAAATAATATAACGCAGATATTAATGTCGGTAAAGTCAGATATGTAGCTATAACACCTAAAAAAGTTATTCTGAAACAGAAATTATTTAAAGCGAAAAGGCGTTATTTAGTAGTAAACCAATATAGAATAATCTAATCGAGAAAATTTCCAAATACTTGCTTCCTACAATTTTTTACGGAATAAAAATATATGACGAACAAGTTAAAGTAAAATATTCGATTGTGATGCAATCATAATTTGACCAGTAAAAGAGAGAATCAGTTTATTTAGATGACAAGATTTTATAAACTGAATTGTATTTTATTAAATAGCGATAAAATCATGAAAAAAAATAGAAAATAAAGGCAAAAATTAGAATCTATTCAAAATTTATTATAAAATATCGGATGTGATAATTATTCGGAATAATTTTTCGATACTGCATATATCAGGGGTATTAAACGGTGATCATTAGACAATTTTGAAGTGTCAATCGTTAAAATTCAGAAAATTGGACGCCAATTCAACGATTATTTAAACTGAATAATTATCGTTCAAAAAGAATTCAGTCTCAGTGACTGAACGAATAGATTGGCTCGAATTCAAAAAATAAAGTCCTATTTCTAAATTTTTTTATTATAATTTTTTTCATTTTTTTAATAGCCATTAAAATTTTAGAATCTAAGCTTTCTATTTGCTTCCAATATTACAAAATGATCCTCAGCAATGATTTGAAAATAGATTATTGACTTATTTAGAAATTTTTTGTGAAAAAAAATTGATTTTCATTGTAAAATTTAGGAAAAATATTATTGGTTAAAAATTCACGAAAATTCAAGTATAAAATAAAATTGTTAATCAATATAGACTTATGCAATACGATCGATATTTTTAAAAAACATTGCTTTACAATCTCTTTTCGTAACTTTAGCTTTTTTATTTATATTTTTATTGTTGCTGTAGAAGCAACAGAAAATAGAAATCTAAGGCAGAAGAGAAATGATTTTAATGTTGAATGGCAAGAACGATTTTTTTCATTTATTATATAAGCATCGTACATGACTTTTGCTGCCATTCTATAAATAGAGACTACCAGAAAATATAATATACAGAGGCATTTGAAAACCGTTCACGAAAATTCAAATACAAAATTTCCGATACATTCAGATATTAGGAAGATAGAAATCTTCCAACTAAAATTCATCTTATCTAGACAACAGAGTTTGTTCACCAGAAGAATTCAATAGCAGATTCGAAGAATTCTGTGAATTAAAGCCATTCTTGAATTTTCTATTATTCCTTTCTATCATATAAAACGATGTGCTAATAAAAGTGCAGGGCACTCTAATATTTTCAATAATGGTACTCAGAAATGGAAAATATAAATTTATCAAACAACACTGAATCGAAATAACATTAAACGGATAACAAATTGTAGATCTTAGAGAATAAAAATTACTTTCCATTAAAGAGAAGATGCGTTCTCGATATGAACTCTCTTTGTTCGTCAATATGCTCCATTGATATTACATTCCAAGGTGGAAAATATTTTAAATCGAAAAACTACTACTGTTAATTCGGACCAATCCTCGAGATCTGGAATTTGTACTTATGTTCCACATTACAAAGGATTGGTCGAAAATTTGTAGTATCAAGTATCATTTTTAAATATGTATTATATTGGAATAAACCATTTTTATTAAAATAAATTTTGAGCAAGTAACAATTAATCGAATGAAATGACATTTAAGGCGTCCATTGTCATAAGGCAAGAACATAGTGAAAATTTATCTAATAAATTTACTCACACATTACCTCCCACCCCCAAATAAAACGGTGCTCTCTAAAATCAGGCACTTTTAAAGTATACACTCTTATTGGCAAAAAGGTTGTTTAACATTTGTCGTAAAGGATTTTTAATGAAAATAGAAGGATTTTTGAAACGAAGATAAAACTTTTAACTAAACAAAAACGGCTTTTACAAGTGAGATAGATCTTGATTGTATAAATTAAATGCCAAATCATATTCCCCTAAGTTATTTCTCTGCCATTAATAATCAAACAATTTATCATAATCGATCTACTGAAGATGTTTAGATCCAAGAAAACTTATTTTCCAGTCGACTGCTGGAAAAAGGATTTCATGTTAAAAGAAATGACGAATCCAACTGATAATACACACCGAATTGGAAATGTTGGAAACCTTTATCATTAACAGAGAGAAACTCCAATCATAACTCAATTCTAAATTGTGTGACCACATATGAATTAAATTTTCAAACATCAACTGTCGCATTCATATTGATTAAATATTAAAAATAATAATAAAATGAAATAAAAATAATTTAATACCAATTTCTATTGGAGAAACAAGATCGTCATTGGGTAGAATTTTATTTGAATTTTGTTTGAATTTCGAAAACTTGGAATGAGGTAAATCATCACCATTCTGAATACGTCGATGATGTCGCTCTAAAACTAAATTGATATCAGGAACTGCTTGAGTTTGATCAGCACATTTGGATTCGGTATCAGATTTTTCCAATTCGTTCTTGATCAGCTGAAATCCACAAACAAAAATCATCGGATGTGCCTTGAATGAAATTATAAACAAACATAATTCAATTTGGATGCTTTAGATAGTTCTAGCAATGTGGTTTTGTGATTGTTTATATCAGAAAACGACACGGACCTGGCTCTTGGTGTGTCAATGTCGTCACAAGATGTAGCCAAATCTGATTGACTTAAAGATCTTCTCAATCGAGTCATCGATGATGCTTCTGAATCTGGTCGAATACTGGAATTGGTAGATTCTGGAATGGTAAATGAATTTTGACTATGAAGGGGATCAAAATCGAAAATAGTGCGTTGTGCTTTGTTGATGTCAATACTGAGGGGTTTCGAGTTGGAAGTGGAATTACTATCACTTGTGGAACTAATTAGACGATTTTGTCTGATAAGTGTTGGACGCTGCTGGACATTGTTTGTCGTTGAACGTGTTAAAAACAAATGATTAACCATCGAGTTCTAAATAATAAAAACATATATTATTAAACTTAAATATAATAATATAGGATTGGAACGAAAGTCTTGTCGGATAGAAAATAATATTTATTTAACCAATAAAGACAATATGTAAATTGGAAATATAAACAAAACGCCATTCGTCAGTAAATCTAAAAAATTTCAAAAGTTCCGTTTTCTTCACGATAGCGCTCGACCGCATACGGTTCGTATAACTCAAAATAAGATTGCTGAGATCGGTTTTACGGTATTTCCGCATCCACCATACTCCCCAAACTTGCCCCTTTAAACTATTACCTGTTTTCTACTATAAAAAATTCACTTCGGGGAAGAAAGTCTCACTCCGCTGAAGAGGTTAACAATGTTTTGGAAAAGTGGTTCACTTCAAAATCTGCGGAATTCTATGAAAACGGCATAAAACAACTCTCAGAACGCTGGTAAAAGTGTGTGGACCGTAAAGGTGACTATTTTCAACATTTCAGATTTACAGATGAATGATGTTTCGTTAATAGTTCTCAATTTACATATTTTCGCTCCAATCCTATATTATTAGCCAATTAAAATGTACTAAAATTTTAGAATATTATAAATTTGAAGAGAAATTATAAGACCTAAAGATGGGCAAAAAGAGTAATAATTCTGTAAAAGTGCAATTTATATCACATTACAGTGGATTTATTGCGCTTTTATGATAATTTATTGTGCTGGGTGTTAAAAAAAGGTTAAAAACTGATAAGCTAATTATATTAATGTAAAAAAAACTAGATAAAAATCCACACAGAGACCTTACACAATGAAAAAATCTAAAAACATGTACTGCTTTAGGTTTTGAAGAGTAAAAATTCCGTTTCTGTGATATAAATCAATAAATAATTTATTATATCGTGCTTAAAGGAAATTTATTGTACGAAATTAAAATTCATTAATAACAGATGCCCACAGTAAGCAATAAGAAAGACGAAAAGGCGACATAAGAGCAAATGATTAGAAGATGGATACATGGTCAATAAGGAAATCTCCACAACTCTTCAATTTTATAAATAGACATTAATATTGACTTCATAATGAAAATATACATCGAGACTGATACACGAGTTCTATATCATGATTAGTATAATAAAAAAGGCTTTGTGAAAATTTTATTTTCAATCTTTATTCATTCTACAACAAAATCCATGAAAAAAACATATGTTAGAATACAAGATGAAGAAAAAGAGTACATCATTACCCAATAGATATAAGATCAGGGAAATTCACACGCTTGTCTAAGAATCTTATTTGGTCATATAATGATAAGATAGATTAATATTTTACCAATAAAATACATAATACATAAACCATATGATGGGCAACATAATCTAGTTGTAAGTGTAAAACCAATTAAAATCTACTTCAAAATGTTGAAACTAAAATGACAGTTATCAAATGGTCTGTTGGTTAGAGTCGTTTCCATTAATGATGTGTAGGATGCAAGTAGAAAAAATTTCTGAATCACCTTTGATTAAAACGAGTTATTCGTATCAAATATTTGAGAATCTTAAATGTTTCATAGTCAGAACTCCAAAGAAAATATTCAAACGACTTATTTTTATTAATCAGAGAGATTAAGAAATAAAATAAAAGATTAGAATATAACAAATGTATATTTTCATGTATTTGAGATAAGAAAAAGATGGAAGCATATATCGTCGCAACAGTTATGCAAATATCAACATACCTGAAGAGATGGATAGGTCGAATTGACAATAATATGAGAAGTCTTTCCATCTGAAGTTTTCCTATTACTGTTTAATTTGGAATGTCGCGTTGGAGTTACGACTTGGGAATTAGACGGTATTTTTTCAGGACTGATATTATTCATAAGGAGGCTCGTTTTCTTTTGTTTATCTTTGATTTTATTATACTGGCTTTCAAGAGTTGTTAGATTTGTGCACATTCGCTCTTGAGTGGCACCAGGACTGGTAATATGATGTATAGAAGGGCTTATTGACACCGCTCCTGGACCAACCTAAGGTGACAAAAAATGATGAAGAATATTTCCCATATTGATTGGAAAAAATATTTAAAATTCAAATGTAATGAAATATCTCAATTGAAAAAATTATGCCAATCCATCATCATTGTTCAAGTAATTCGGACAGACAAAATAAACAACCAATTAAACGGTCATTCCTTTTATTTTAGAAGGTAAATGTCAATCCAACACAATGCATATTGTGTGTCAGTAAAAAGAATAAAAGAACAAACAATTAGGTTCAAATTATTTTAATGATTTAAATTATTATTACAATGGAGACAATCACTATGACTGACAGATTAATGGTTCCTTTAACATATTATTGACAATAATCTTTATCATAAACATGAATATAGATTGACAATACGAATCAAAACTTTCAATAAAATTTTACATCCTTAAACTATATCTATTGTGAGAGGAAACATCGATTGATTCCACTTGCACATTTCTGAATATAGGTTGTTTTCGAGTTGCAAAAACCAATGGCAAATCGAAAATTTCAAAATAACTTGATTTGTATCCCAAGGCAATATGTCTGCTTGATAAACATTACAGTTTCCAACTGTCTGTGTTTCGAAAATTTTACAGTTCAAGAAGTCAGAAAAAGAGCTCAACTTGTAGTTGGAAAAATAAAAATTTTTATAGAATCATTTAATAATCAAAATTATCGATTACCATAAACGCTTTAATTCTGCAATTTTTTAATAGTTCATGTTAAATGCCACTTAAATAGAATGGATTTTTGTCAAATCAGGAGCTTAGACGAGATATAAAATAACTTGTAGATGCTTCAATTGAAATCGGTTCTATTAATGAAATCGAATGTTCAGCTTATAACATATATTACATAAGTTAAATCAATAGTCAATATTATTACCAACTATAAATTGATCAACTATCAAGTGATCATGAAAATCAATATATTGATTATTATTATAAGCCGCTACTATTTTAAAAACCACACATTAAAAACGAATTGAAGAATCACGACACCAGATCATCCATTTTATATAAAATTAGATTTTAAAAAATTTAATTTATTTAAAAATTCTCACATTCCTCTTTCTTCATAATCTTTGGCTTCCTTTGTATTCTTAATTGAAATTGTAACGAATACTCTACATATTTATCCACATAAAAATTTATAATTCTTCTATCTTCTCTAAATCTTCTTTATATGTATTCTTTATATAGTCTCAGCATCTTCCTACTTCTTTTCCATAATTTTCCGTCGCTGATTTTCTCAGAAATTTTTGATTGATATTAAAATATAATGATAATCGATAAATCAATAAATCAAATGCTATATTTTGTAATTAGAAGTCAAATTCGGAATTATAAAATTATAACCAACTCCGCTGAAGTTCTATTTTCAAATCAATCTCTCGATTTTGTAAATTCTTTTAATCACAAAATCCTTCAAATACACTCTTATCGCGAAGTTCTTACATCAGAGCCATGTTGCCATCAAGTTATTTAATAAAAACAGCAAGTGGATTGGCATCCTTTAAAAAATTTTGTTCCATCCAATACCAAAAATCGAAATTTTCGAAACTAGAGTTGAAATATCACAAATTATATAATTATCTTATTGAAATCTCATCTAAAATCATCCTGCCTCGGTTGTCATGGCATTCATAGAAGCTAAAATCTTATCTCTACCAAGCGTAAATAAAATTAACTTCATCTGATTACAAAGAAAACCCTCAACACCGAAATTCTATTTAATTTGAATTATCATCTTTCTAATAAAAATCGATAACGATATCCTAAATGGATCAACCTTATTCGTCTATAACATCGATGAGCACCTATAGAATTTTTTGTTTTGAAATAATTTGGAGATAAGGCTATAACATTCTGAGACTAATGTGTCTCACATTGGCTATCGATGTGCGTGTGAACGTATTTTAACAAATCAGTTCAGTACATGTATTGATTGCATTCATAACTTTTTCTTTTTGATTTTCTTGATGAATGAAATTATATAATTGAATTGACATAATTCTTACTTACAGGCTATGCTCAAGTAAACGAGTTGAAACTTTATCAAATAAAAGTTACAAAAAATAAGTAAAAATAAAATCTAAAAATAATCTATTCCTTTATTTCAAATGATGGATTAAAATGGCGTACAGATATCCTAAACCAATTATTTCATTTTACAATTTCATTTACCTGACTAATATCCACTGATGATAACGATAAGGGCATTGGGCTTTCTTTAGATTTACTATTCGAAACATGATTAGAGGGCATCATTCCGCCGAAACAACCAATTGAGCTTTTACTGACATTTTTAGATTTATAATCTTCATCTTCATCGGCCTCATCCTCACCAGTGTCATTACCTGATATAACAGCAAATAAAATAGATAGTTCAATAGCTCTATTTCATGGATTGTACTCAGAATATGTTATGAAATCTTATTGGACAATTTAAAACATTGAACAAGATAAATGGAGAAACCAAAGAACTTATTTATCAAGTATTTATTAAATAGGAACAAATTATTAAATTAATAATAAAAATAAAAATGAAAAGTTAAGAAAAGGGGTCTTTTGACCTACTTTGGTTAGAATGAATTTACGCGCATGAGATAAATTTATAATTCATTATCATATATGATTGCGATGTTTGATTTATTCGTATAATTCAATTAAAATCTCATTTTTTAAGATGTCTAACAGAGGCAAAACATAGTTCAAAAACCAAGTTCTTATTCTAACCGCAACGCTTCTATATTATTATTTGAGTTTTTAAATTTAAATTTTTTAAATTATAAATCGAGTTAGTTAATTACAGATGTGTTTAATAATATCATTGGTTATTTTTATAAAATAATTGTAAACATTGAGAATATCTCTCAATTTGCATCTAATGTTAAAAAGAGAAGCTCGATAATTTTCAATAAATTGCAATTCAACCTACTTTGATCGCTTTTTCAAATAATCAATCTTAGGAGGTTTTGAAGCTCTAGTATATTTAATCTTTGATTTCAAACAACTAAAATTCTTCTTAAGTACTTCAATAAAAAATTCAAAATGTTTTTAAAGAATATAATTAAATAAACTATATAGATTTTAGCAATACACTCAACAAATTTAAATTTTCATTTTAACTTTAATTAAACTCTTTTTTAACTTTAGCCAACAAATCTAATCACGACCACCATATAAGAATTAATAATAAGCCAATTGTAATCCAGTCGGAAAATTAAAACAAAACCCAAAAACCTAAATCGATAATAATCATATTTAATTTACAATTATAAAAATTATCGAACTGAATATGTTTCCTGGTCTCTCTCTCTCAATGGAAAAGTTTCACATTGTTAATCAAGTGATATTTACATTTGATAATTGTGAAAAATACTTATTTCAGACAATTGGTGATTTCTGGTAACATGAATAATGTCAACTATAAATAATATATAATTATATAATCATTTTCTCCAAATGATATCTGATTTTATTTTATGTAGCATTTTCAAAGTTTAGTGAATTTTATTTCTGAACAAAAAAGCGATTAATAGATACGAATTGGAAAATTTAGTCTTCATTGAGATTGTCGACAAATTTATTGATTTATTGAAATAACAAAGATTAGGTAAAACAATTTTAATTATCGAAATGAATGAAATCAAGTCGAAGCTGTGCAATTAATAAAACAGCAAACCAATGAAACAGCAGATGGAATTTAATTAAAACCACACACTAAGAAATTAAAATACTGGATATTGGAAACAGAAATGGAATTGTTCAACAATCAAAACAGCAATCATTCAATTGATTCGGTCTCTGGTAGAAAAACGCAGGAGGAGAAATAAGCAACTGAATAAATAACCGATAGCTACACAATGAGATAAATATAAAAATCAACATTGATCGACAGCTTTATATTGATTCAACGAATCAAACTGTGGTCAGAATATAATTATCATCATATTAATAATTATAAATATTATTATAAACACCAGCTAGCTATCTGATGATCTACGCATTATTAATATCTCATAAATTAATAATTATTCAATATCAAGATGATCTGAATGCTCCAATAAAATTGCCGTAACTAATGACAATATTGATTGGAATTACCTTTAGGGAATCTTCTTCATTTCGTTCCATAACTTCCAATATAATTGCTGCAAGGACATTGAATCCTTGACAATAACCAACACGTTTATTCCATCTTGCATATGCAAGTAGAACCCGTTTCAAAATTGCTCTTTCTGATTCAGTAGCGAATGTATCGCATCCCGTTCGATGAAGATCTTTCACAATTTGTAAGCCAAGGGAATCATCGTCTGGGTTCGACTTTTCATTGAATGCAAATTTTATTACTCGATTCCAATCGTATTTTTGAACAGTTATATGATTGTTGGCCAAAGATAACCATACCTAGTAATAATTTGCTTGTTATTATCAAACCTATGATAATAATAAAAAGAATAATAATATTAACAATAATAACAACAATAATAATAATATTATTAATAATAATAATATTAATAATAATCATGATGATAATAATAATAATGATAATAATAATAATAACAATAATAATAATAACAATAATAATAATATTATTAATAATGATAATAATAATAACAATAACAATAATAATGATAAGTCTAATTTTAAAAATCCTGAGTCCACTT
>JBBMOY011111330.1:0-10709 GCA_037951405.1 Platydemus manokwari
ATTGATATTAATCAAGATGATACTAATCGAGTATTAATATTAAGCGAGATGATACTAATCGAGTATTAATATTAAGCGAGATGATACTAATCGAGTATTGATATTAATCAAGATGATACTAATCGAGTATTAATATTAAGCGAGATGATACTAATCGAGTATTAATATTAAGCAAAATTATACTAATCGAGTATTAATATTAAGCAAGATGATATTAAACAAGTTCGTGATCGTAATATTTTTTTCTGTTTCAGAACACTCATTAAACACATTATACTATTTATTCATACCACTAAAACATCTATATTTAAAGTGACAAATAAATAAAACTGATCCATATTGAAAAGAAATTATCATTAAAAACAATCAATTGAGATGTCACAGATTGATTATATATTAAAAAATTTTCTTTTCCATTTTTCTTTCACAGAAATTTATAACGAATCACATAATTGAGTAAGCAAAAATAATTTCAAATTTGTTGCCTATTAATCTTTCTAAATTGGTCATAAAAATTTTAATCTCAGATTTCGTTAGCATTCAAAAAGAAAATTTTATTTCATCAGCGCACATATATTGAATGATCAATGTTTATTTTTTAGATTATATTTTTTACAGAAAATAACCAAAAAAACCCCATAACTTATTCAAAAATTGATAATTATCAAAAATTTGTTGCAGATAAAGTGAACTCGATTTTAGTTGAAAATGAGGTAATTTGAAATTAATCTTATCAAAATATCATGGAAATATTGTTTCATTTTACATCATATATACTGGATTGGAATATTTTCTGTAGTAAAAAAGGAAATTGTGTCATGGAAATCCAAGAAACCCAACTGAAACGATAATCCAATTTAAGATCTTGGTGATGAATTTGAAAATTAAACGAAGTTATAAATAAGACCCTTTAAATCACCGGTCTCCAGGATTGCGAAGTCACCAGGCAAAGGAGTCGATTAATCAATTCTGGTGTCCAAAAAGCACTTATCCAAGCAAATGATGAATAAATAACAATAGAACTGTAATGCAAATCCCCTCCCCATAATATACATAGTAACCGAAATAAAATCTAAATTGCTATATACATTCATCAAGTAATTCCGCAGATTTTTAGGATTTATTAAGGCTGGAATATTAAAAAAAAGATGGTGATGATATTAATATAAGCGAATGTTACATTTTAGATGATGAAGAGCATTAAATCTTATTATACATTTTTAATTTAATTTAATATATTATTCAGACAACTCATAGTTGGAGTGCGCCTTATAGTCCGGAAAATACGGTAGTTGTGACCAGAACATTTTCACCTATTTATTATCGAATCTTTTATTTTTAGAATACAAATAAGTCACTTTCAATTTAAAAAGCATAAAAATTCTTTCTTCATTTTTAAACAACAACTAAAACATATTAATTATAAACATCGTTAATGATGTATATTGTTCTCGTCCAGGTTATGATCCATCTGATTCATAATATTATATTTCGTATTATTATATTATATTGTTAGAGAATAATTATCATTGGATTATAAATCAAGATTTACCGAAAAGCAATAACTCATTAATTCGTTGAAAAATTCCATCTTTTCCATCATAATCTGATTTCCTTCATCTTTATTAGCAAAATATTTAACGTATATTTTTTTGAAATCATTCGCATAACGAATGAAACAATGGCCAATATCTTCTGGTAAAAAGCAACATGTTGTATTGCTTTCGGTTTTATTCTGATTAGTTGGATCGTATTGAGTAATTTCTGGTAGAAATACATTCTTATGAAAATCAAGAATTTCTTTGATATTGCTAAATAGCACATCTTTGCGCATCACCAAATCTTGTGGCACCTTTTGGAACGGAGAGAATATATTATTTAAACGATCATCTATAGAACGAAAATCACTTTTATATCTGAATTACTCTCGGTAATGGCTTTGTAATAGGTTTTTAAATATGTTTCCAGATCACTGACATAAAATATTTCCGTTTGGATCATTTCATTGATCAAATGGATGCGTTTTTTAGCAGCCTTTTCCTGAATCTGTGACACACCACTTGATATTGAGATTCCACTCGTGGCAGTTGTGTCTGTCGTTTTAGAACTGCCTCCACTGCCGGTACTGGACATTGATGATCTACTTGAAATTTATTAATTATCAATTAAAAATTATAAATTTTATTTTTAACACATTGACGGACGCTTGCGTCTATAACCTTCAAAGCGAAGTTCATTATGTGGCATGACGGCAATAGCAGTCTAAAACGAAACGGTCTTTTTTTTGACAATGCGGCTATAGCAGCACAAATGTGCATTTACCGGCATACAAAGAGAAGACTAGTGTCATGTTTTGGAAACAATTCTTTCGGTTGACTTTTGTTTTCCACCTATTACACGACTTGCAGCTGAAGTACGCACATAGTGTTAAATTTCGAACTTCACTTGTTCCTACTGTCCGTCAATGTGTTAATAAATAATTTTTTTCTTGCTCTTTCAATACACAAAAAAGAGATATCCTCATTATACAGTTCACACCTCATTTGGAGTTATTTTGGGAGCTTAGGATCATTATTTTTCTTAATACATTTTTATTATAGCTTCAAAATAAAATCACAACCACATTGCTATATTTGATTTTAAAGTTTAAAATTATAAATTTTTGCAAAATAGAGTAATGTCCTTATTTGTTCGATATACAGTCAGAAAATATATTAATAATGAAAGAAAACTATTGAATCTTCATTATGAAATAAATCAATGGAAAAACGAATGTGATAATTTGTAAATGAATTAAATTTTTAAAAATTTAATTAAAATAATATTAATTGGTTTATATAATTGTATTTTAATATATACTTTAGTGTCATGACTTTGCAGTTCGTTTGCTATGAGTGAATTATAATATAGCAGTGCCTTACATGGCGACCACACATCTGAATGCGATACTGAGAAGATCAATGACTGATCAAGGAGGAAAATAATGATAAGATATAAAGAATCTGTAGAGAAGATATGAAGGAAATACAAAAAGGCTATAAAGATTGAAGATTTTTACATAAATAAATATGTAAAGTATTTAATACAGAGACGATTAAGAATACAAAAAATAAAAGATTTTAAAGAAAGTGGGCTGTGAGAATTTGTACAGATTTTATTCAGATTTTACATAAAATTATATTAATTTGTTTAAATAATTGTATCTAAATATAAATCGGTGTCATGGCTTTTCAATTAATTTTTAAAGCGTGATTTATAAAATCGTAGTGTCTTACAATGTAGATGTCACAGAAAAAATGAATTAATATCAATTTCATAAAATAGCATATCAAATATTTTTCCTTCTTATTCAACACAGTTAAATCGATTTCTCGATTCACAATGATGTCCGAATGGAAGAATTGATAATTAAAAATAAAACAAGATTTGTGGATTTTTAACTGATGAAGAAAAAAATAAAACACAGCTCAAGTTTTGAATCCAAATGTCCCAATTATATCAGTAAAAAATATATAAAATATCGAATTTATTACACAAAACCATTGTCAATGTTTCATACTACTTATGTGCGTGATGAATTTTGTAATTCGTTTCGATAAATCCAAGTTTTGGTGAGAATATAAAAGATTTTCATTTATCTTGAATCATTATAATGGTTATGTTGACATGCTTATTAAAATAATAAATGCGTGTTTTCAGGATTAAAATCAAATTTAGAGAATTAAATGTTGATACAGCTGTTATATTAAAAGACATTCAATATTTATATCAAGCCCAGCCCGGTCTTGTGATATTTAATTTAATTTTTGGCTCATTGATTTGAATTTTATTAATATCTCATGTTATTTCGATAAATGTTGTATAATATGAATAAATAAATAAAATATCAAAACCATAAATTATTACCTATTCAAATCTCCAGATCCATAATTAGATCCTGAACTTAGTTGTGTTCTTAATTTAGTCGGTTGAGTCTGAGCTGATGGCAACTGACCCATTGCCATATTAGCACCAGCTACGCCGGTTTGTCCGGTTGATACCTGATTCGATTTTAGTAAAAATTGGTTGGCAAATCGTAAATTGAGTCGGTTTTTGATACTTTTAATAACTTCAATGTGTTGATTGAGATTTTTAGACTCAAGATTGTGAATGAGTCTTCTATAGATTTCGTCTAATTTTGGTGAAGACACTCCAGCTTCATCGTAGTTGCTAATAAGCTCATCAGCTTCCGCCTTAGGTTTTTAATGAAAAATTTTCAATTGATTTTTATTCAAGATACCTTCACTCGAATAAAATCCAAACATTCATCAAGTCGACTTTTTCTGGCAGCCCAAGCTTGAAGAACAGCTTGTTCTTTAAGCATTAAATCTTTTATTGAAGCATCAACTTTTTCTTGTACACTAGCTTTGCCAGGAGTTTTAGCTGGTTGACGCCCAAGATATTTGATAAATTGTTCCGATGTCCGCCTATATAAATCATACGAATTACATTTATCCCTGAAACGTAATTATCACCTTGCGAGTATGCAGGCCTTTAAAAATGCTTCCTTTTGTTCAAAATGCCTTGATAACAAATCTCCCAAATAAGTAACTTGATCTCCACGAGATGAAGCCTTTTCATTTTGACACCAATCTTCAGCTCTTCGATATTCTTTTTCAAGTGATCGCAGCACCGATGTGACCTGATCAGAAGTCTTGTACCTGAATTGAGAAAATATATTCAAATTTCATTTTTCCTTTCACACAAGGAATATCAGAATTATTATAATGAAATGTCTGTCAATTCGATTGTTAGAAATGCTAATAAAATAATTTATCGAATAAATTGTCCTTTGAACTTAGCCAGGAGAAATAATGAGTTTCATTGCTGGACAGCAACCATCCATGATAAAATGATCCAGAAATGACACCATCGGATGGAAAAAATGAATTGCTTTACCATTAGGTATTGCAGTCTTGATAGTGCAGTATTCTGGTTACGATTAAATATTAAAGAGATACTTCTTGATGAGTGACATAACACCCCCCCACTCACTCCCATCAATCGAATAACGCGATACATTTGTCGAACAGATTAATCACACGATAGGACATACAAATCATTCACTTGAAAAATATTTATTGTTTTAATCAAATCAGAACTCAAAATGAGTTCGTATTCATTGGAAATAAAACAAGAATCATTTTAAAAATAAATCGATAAAAACTAACCAATTTCCAGCAGCGATGAGTAATTTATGTTTTTCTTCTGCAGCATAAACAAGTTTCTGCCATTGATCTGCTACCAATTCAGCAATATTCTGGGCTTCTTTTCTGCGAGAACAAATAGTCGAGGTTAAATTATGATTCGACAATTCAGAATTGACAGAGTTAGAATCACTCTCTGGTCCTAATTGATAGGAGATTTGTTGGATATACATTTCCGCAAATGCAGCACAAGTAACTGCTTGTGGATGTGCTTCATTAAGTATGGGTTGGAATTTATCATGTTCCATTTGCAGTTGTTCAGCTTCAATGAGATTACTTGGCACGAGAGCTGTTTGACGAAGCATTTCATCACATTGTGATATCCACGTCAAAACCTAAAATCAAATCTGTTGCGTTAATAAATATTTCCAAAATCTATTTTTTTCAAAATAACAGAAATCAAATGATATTCGTCGTTGACACAATTTTTTGTTCACGGAAACACAAATTTTATTTACGAAATTAAATAAAAACCGTCAGAAAAAAATAAATAACCTGTTGACTTTGTTGCTCCAATCTTCTCCAGTCGAGTTCGATTTTGAGTTTAATGTTGACTTCATCAACTGCCATCACCAGATCTGTCAATTCATAGCTCAATCGCTGTATTCTTTCCACAGCATATTCAGCACTATCAACAACACCCGAATCATTGGAACCAGAACCACCTAGCAAACAAATTATCAAGTTCAGTCAGCTAATAAATGGGAATCACACATAATGATTCTGGTATTTTCGTTTGTATCGTTTTAAGTATAATTTTTGTTTTAATGTGACATAATGGAAAAAAACATCTCAAAACAATAATTCTATTAATTATTAATTTTTATTTATAGGAAAAAGATATTTCTTCAATTTCTTATTTAATATATAATTTTTGTTTTAATATCACATAATGAAAAAAAACATTTCACACAAATAATTTTATTAATTATTACTTTTTATTTAAAGGAAAAAGATATTTCTTATTTAATATATAATTTGAAAATAGTAATATAAAAATTCATCATTTTATAAAAACAAAAAATTCTCCTTTTTACCGATTATCGATGTGATAAAAACCAGCTCGTAAAGCAAAAAAAAACTATTGAATTAATATTAAAAGAAATATTTTTATTAAATTAGAAAAGATAAATGGTTCATTATTGATTCTTGTCATTTTTGCTTGAACCGGGCTAGAGGAAATTCCCTGAGCCGGATTTTTCCAACAATTTTTCGATTAAATACCAACAATATTTTTCAAAATATAATTACCATCAAACAACAAATGCACAAACAGATAACAACAATGTCAACAAATTTTGTTGTTTTTTAATATTTTTGAGCTAGAATTGAGTACAAAAAATAATTCATACATATAAATGAATATCAAACTTATAAATATCCATATATATTATTACAAACTATTTTTAAACCAAAACAATTTTTGCCTCCAATTGAAATAATCGACAATTCACCGCTGCATATTCTAATTTTCCTCATTTTGCTTTGGTTCAATGCACAATTAATCATCACTAAAAAAATCTGGATGAGCGATCTCACCAATAAGAAACTCATTTAGATATTTATGGAAAATTTCTTCAAATAGTAAAAAAAAATAATAAAATAACGATATTAGTTTTAATCACGACATAACGGATATCAAAAGTTTCAATGGAATATTTTATTCTAATTTTTTTGTCCTCAGTTTATTATTTGTTTTTTTGTTTCTCAATTTGATTGAAACATTCATATATATTGCAACATCATCATCATCATCAAAATTATGAAGTAACAATTTTATTCATTTACCATGACTTGATTTTGGTAACTTTAATCGTTATCTCATTTCATTATACAATAACGTTTCGCACTTCACTACACACACACGCGCACAGGTAAGTCAATTTCATCAATTGGAAAACTGGATAAAAAGAATATTGAAATGGCACCTAAATAGATCATTTTTCAATTATCATCATTTTCATCATAGATTTTCGTGATTCATTGATCACATTGGCAAACAGAAAAGTATGGATGTCCATGGAATTGAATTGGTAAAGAAAATTGAATAAAATACATTGCGCATCGATAAATGTAGCCATCTGATGCTAATAAGATAAATAACAAATCAAAAAAAATATAGATAAACCCAAGACAAGACGCTTGATTTGTTTATTTTTTCGACGATTCATGTGATTAAAGATCAAAATTTGACAAAATAATAAAACGAAACGGGGTTGACTCTCATTTGGTGTGCATGGTTTAGTTTTACACGTGGGAGTTATATTGAATTTTGAATTGTTTAAATACATCAATTATTTTATTGAAAAATCTATAAATTATGGAGTATTAATAAAGAAGTGAAATAATAGTAATAACAATCAGCATGAGATGCAATCATAGATATTAAAAAATTCGATTATTAATGATGAAGAAGAATGAAATAATATAAAAGATGCATTTACCGATCGGATTAATAAGGAAGAAAATACAGCAGATTCTTATATATATATATTCACTAATTACCAGTTATAATTAATCGAAATAGAACTGTCAATATATCTCTCAGCTGTGTTTTGTCAATTCAATCATACTATGCTCCATTGAAATCCCTTCATTAAAATGATATATTGAATATATAAATCAATTTTATGATGATAGAAACGAGTTGGTTATAAATTTTTAAAAATAATGGAAATCCATTACTTTCACATAATCTATATATATAAAGAAAAAAGTTGGAATGATATTGTCGATATAAATAAAAGATATTTTTACATCGATCTGAAATATTAAGGTCAGAGACAGAGATGAAATTTAAGGTTAAATCAATTTAAAGACTTGATCAGGGTGGCATATACATATATAAAGCAAATCATAACAATAATAACATGATATTCTAATCGGAATAAATTCAAAAATCATCGATTAAAATTGTAAATGGACAACATAAAAAAAATCGATAAAAAATAATTTCTTTCATTCCAAACAAATTGTTATTGATTTGTTGTGTGACTTGATATGGCAGTAGTAAAACAGTAATCATATGCTTAATCCAACATTAGACAACATTCGTATTTCTTGTAAAATGCAAAATTCTCAACATCATATACACATATGCATATAATGGTGAGAATTGAATTTGTTATGACAAACAAATATGCAAATTATTTACGTAAAATTTGTATAAAATATCCATTACATTACAATTTCCAACAGAGATTTCCAATATTATTTTTATGATCTAATTCACCAAACACCACACTTCAAGCAATAAAAATGCAATTGTATTTTTTGCTTCTAATTTTTGTAACCGGAAATCACCAATAAATGAGTCCTTTATGATTAATATGGAGAAATCAAATTTAATCCATTAGACACGAACGAATAGGAAATAAAAACGGTTTGTTTTGTAACTGTAAAAAATATATATACATAAATATATTCTAATAAATATGATAAAAGCCCAATATTGCATTTCGATGGTTAATTATCCATTAGATGCAATGAAATGATAAATTTATTATCTATTTCAATCCATAAATAATATAATCAAAATATGACATCTTATATATAAATATGTGTGTGGTTGGTAGGTAGCAGTCAAAATCTCCAAACAGATTCAATTCAATTATCTATCAACAACAATTTTTTCTGACCATATATATTTATATATAATTTAAAATGATATAATTTAATAATAATAATATAAAATTATATAATTTAAAATGTAATTTAATAATAATAATTATATAAATGACATAATTTAATAATAATATAATTTGATAATGATAATAATATTAAACTACATAATTTAATAATAATAATAAATGACAATTAAAAAAAATATAATTTAATAATAATATAATGGTCATAATTGAACAATAATAATTTAAAATGACATAATTTAATAATAATATAAAATGATATAATTTATTAATAATAATTATATAAAATGAGATAAGTTAATAATAATATAAATGATATAATTTAAAATAAAAAGGGAAAATAATTTTATTATTATTCTATCATTTTAAGCTAATAATGAACAATCTTTCTATAATCTAGGATTAAATCAATGAGGAGAATATCTTATTATTAAAAATAATGAAATTTCGTCTCCAAGGAATAATTGTTTCATAAAAAAAACCATTGTCAGCTGTTTAATTTTTATTTAGTTAATCGAAAACGACATCTCATATTTCACAAATATTTGATCATCATCATCATCATCATCATCTCTTTCAATGACAATTGGAGAAATATATATTGATTATGTTATTATCGATTTATTTATTTGTTTTTGTGAGAATAATTAATTTTGAAAAAAGAACAAATTGTCAGGTGGTTCGATTTTTCTCCAGTTAATTGAAAAAATATATCATCTTTATATTAATGACAGCTGTATAGCTAGAAAATTGTCTTTATTTATATTATTATTTGAAATATATATTTCAATGATTTAAAATATTTGAACATAGACAGATAATAATCCACAATTACCAGCTGGAAAATTAACACCGACTGATTCAAAAGCTCTCGACAATTCCGATCCTTTCTGAATGACTTCTTCACCAGATTTTATCGCCGCCAAAAATGTTGCAGTAACTTCTTCCAATTCATTCATCGATCGGGCCAAACGTGGATCGATTAAAAAGTGGCATGTCATTGGTGTTGGCACTTCGTGTTTGAGACAATCAATAGCCGATGCTACATCAGCTTCAAACAGGCGTAACTGTAAACACAAATCGAGACGGACCTGACGTTCTGTTAGTAAATCTGTAGCCGTTTCTTTGTCACTCTGAACCTACCAATATTTGACTTGATATGTTTTGAAATGAGACATATCTTTATGAACCTGCATTAAAAGAACTTTGAAGTGATTCTTTTCGTCATCCTCTATTAATCTTGAGCATAAAGCTGATCCTTCCTTTAGTACCTTATCAGCTGCATCTAAGATGTTACGTTTTTCATTATGAAATCGTCTCAATTCATCTTCAACGCCTTCAATAGTCAATGGTAACATTTCGGCTAAAAATAATAAAAAATTATTTTGTAAAAGCTTTATATTTGTTATGAAAACATTTGTAGCGATTGTTAAAGGAGTTATTTTTTATATCAAGCATTATTATGAGCAAGAGCTTAAAATAATTGTTAACAAATGGTAAAGGAGAAAGAAATTCATAATAAATACTGTTGCCTTATTTCAAAACTCGTAGAACAATTTAATTCAATTAACTTAGTAAATATCGTGTTTAGCAATTATATAAGCGAAACTTGTAGACAATTTTTATGAAATTTATTTTATATAATTATACATAATAATATAAAATAAATAGAAATAATATAAATTCAAATTCAAATTATTGTCCTTGGTCTCATTACTATCGCATACTGTATCGGTCTTATTTTGTATCTATTATTAATCTAAATATTATTATAATTATATTATAATAATAATAATTATTATTACAAGAAGTAATG
>JBBMOY011111441.1:0-23270 GCA_037951405.1 Platydemus manokwari
TTAAATGACATTTTAATATCTATGATTTCTTATGTCATAAAAATAATTAGGAAAACATAAATAGATATTAAATTACCAAATTATTAATTTTAAAAATTACTTCATCATTTCAAATATATTCATTCATAGATTCTACGAGATAAGTTTTGCAATTGAAAATAAACGTCGTGATCATTAATGTTAATAGTATAGATCTCATACATTCTAAATTTTCCAATTATGATTTCCAAATATCAAGCAAATCCAATTGTTTAATAGGTTCTCCTTTCATTAGCATATTTCAGTTATAACTAACAATGAGATTCGTTGGATCAATTAGTTTCAACAAATTTTGCTTCTAATAATTGATTCTCTTAGATTTCTATTTCATAAAGAGATTCTCAGTTATATTTTATCGGTAAAATGATTGATGATATGCAACAGAGGTGCAATAATAAGTAATATTCAGGAATCAGATTGAATTTGCTTGTTCAAGAATTAATAAGACATGTATGATATGTATCGATCTCTTAATTGAATAAATATATTTAATGATTTCGAAAAATTAATAAAAAAGGTGAATAAAATCCCTTCGGTTGCAGACCAAAATTGATATCATAAAACGATTTACTATCGATCATAATAGTAACAATAATATATTTAAATATATATTTTACTAGCGAATATTATATTGATTTAGATGTTTTAACACACACACACATATATGTATATATTGTTAGCCGCTACTTTTCTCAAGATCACACATTAAAAACGAACTGAAAAATCAAAACATTAAAAATCTATTTAAATACAATATATAAACAAATAAATTTAATTTTATATAAAATGATTTTATATAAAATTAGAATTAAAAATTTAATTCACTTAAAATATCTCATATATATAATTTTTATATTTAAAATGTATTTTTATAAAGAGCAAAGGAGATTTTGTGAAATGTTTTTAGCTTATATTTTTTGAATGTTCTGATCGTTGTTATATTTACGCCTTACTACTTTAATTAGAAAAGAAAATGGAACATGGATTTCGAATTACAAACATTTCTTAAATCAAAAACAAAACGGGAATACTCACTTAAAATCCAATAGAATTCCAAGGATTGTAAAATACCATGAAAATATATTTATAAAATAATATAATCATTGTCGATAATTGTTTGAGAAGCATCATGTTACAGAAATTTATTTTCAAAAAAATATATTTAAATATATTCCTGTAAACTGTTAAAACCAAACAATGATGCGGATTATTTTCTGAATCAAACATTATTCCAAACGATGAATACAGCTTAATAACTGTTATATTCGATCAAAATTTAATCGTTAGTAATTAACATCTTATGAATATCAAGCAATGAGAAATTATAAATATTATTTTAGGTTGATCCTGTAATCTGGCGTCTCAAATCAAAAGGTATTAAAAATCGTTTGATAATTAAAATAATTATAATCTCAAGTTTCAGATTTCCCAAGGATCAATTGAAGAATGTTGATATAGTTTATCAGTAAACAATAATTATCGGTTTTTAATTTATGAAATTGTCTAACAAGTGATATGAATTTAATGAAATAAATAAATAATGTTTTCTCACATGATCGATTTATGAATGTATTTCAAGAAAAAAAACTCTGTTTTTTGCATGTCTCAAATGAGCATATTATATTATAAAATGGCTTAATAATTTGAATTCAGTTTTGATGAGATATCAAAGTGTATTATCGAATCCATATGTTTTCTCTTAGATTTTCGACAAAACTGTCATTATATAACCGTGATTTCAAATAATAAATTATATCAAATACAAAGTCACATATTAGCTTCAATCTAGGTTTGTATTCATATCACTTTAACAGCTAGGAAGATATTAACAAACATGCCTTCAGGAACTCTAAAAAACAGTCTTTAAAACAACCAGTTAATTAAATGAGTTTATTTTATGCTAAATTTGCGAGCATTTTAAATTGAATTAAAAATTTTAACGATTTAATTAGTAGCGCCTTACAGTTAACATTAAAGTAAAAGCTAAAATAATAAATAATACACTATTACACCGTATTCCTTGATTTGAAACAAGAGTATGTACGACTGAGGCAAAACAAGAGCAAATAAATTTAAGGGTCATTAGACCTCGCGAGACTAATAAAGCATAATAATTGTAATCTCAAGAATAGTTTGAAAAATAAAGTTAACAACAACTAATATGACTCCGAACGTAACACGTGTAAAATGTCAAAACAAGGCTTCCAAGATGCCAAAATAGTAACTTTTGTGTGATTTTCATCTTTATTCAACAGGTCTAAAACAATAAAAACCATGATTATAAAATAATAAAGATAAATAAACACTCACACTATTTAATATATTGTTGAAGTTATCATCCAAAAGTAAGACATTATCAAAAAATGAAAGACCCAAAGGAATAATGAAAAAAATTATTGTGAACATACATTGTAGTAAATTAATAAAAACTTAAGTCAAGATAGTGTAAAGCACTCAACATAACTAAAGCGAGGTTGCCACAAACCACTTGGACACAAAATTTTCATGTATAAGAATTTCACAAGACAAAAAATGTAAGATTTTTGAAGAAACAAAAACGCAATTGTTGAGAAAACCTTGATCCTTTCATTTCTCAATTCTAGTCAGTCAATTAAACAATTAGAATCAACTAAGTTGTCAATTAGAAATTGTTTTAAGAATAAATCAATAATTTTTTGAGTTAATTCTATCTTCAATTTAAATATTTAAGCCATCATAAAAATGTGTGAATTATTTGTTAACAAAATCATATTATCAACTTTACGTGATAAATGTATTTATTTTTAATTGTATTCAACAAAATTCTCGAAACAATGATATTTGGCCTCATTAGTTTTATTCATATATTCTCAACTTGTTATTTATTAGAACGCAGGTGGTGCTATTTGCCAAAATTCTTTAAGCCAATACCACTGTAATAACTAATATAATATGCGGATTAGACATTCGATGCTTGTAATTATTATTTAGATTTGTTCTCTCCAATAGTAGAGCTTGTCGTTTATTTGGGATATCCCTACTTATCATAATCCTATTTAACATATTTTTTCAGAAGTTTCATATTCGTAGCGGAATTTATTAATATTAAATGATTAGTTAACCTACATTGAAAATTTATATTATTATTTATAATTATCAATAATTGATAACTTATTAACGAATCTGAATACACCAGATCCAATTTGACATTGTTAGACACGATTCTTGGGTTGAGAGATGTACAGATCCAAATCCGATATATAAGTCGAAGACTATATCAAGTTAATTCACACGAAGAAAAAAATAATAATTCTTAAGAAATATAATGAACTTTCCTGATGACTGGAAACTTATTTATGAAAGGCTCAGTTAAATGAAAATACAATAATTCAGATATATGATTAAAAAGGTAAATTTTGATTTATAGCTGCTAAAAGCAATTATTATTATTTTAATTGATTTGTTTAACACGTCAGTAATCAAATTTTTAATTACAATTACAATTTTTTGAAATTCAAAAGAAATATATTAATAATTTTAATTCATTAATGGGTTTGAAGAGATGCATAAGCATTTGAGTGATAACATGTTTAGTAAGGAGATCAGTCTTTTTATGAGTAAAGCAGACTCATAGATTTAGTTAGAACCATAATTTAAGGCAAGAAAATTGAAGTGCGATGATAAAGCTGAAAACTTTGATGAGTTACTCATTTTATGTGTTGTAAATGACAATGAAAAAAGTATAAATAACAAAATATATGTGAAATATAATGTTCAGAAAATTTTCGAAATTGAGTAATTGTTATTAAGTACATTTGGATTGACTTTCAATTACAGTATTATACTTATTACTGGAACATATTGTGTTTCATATATTTTGAGCTACTTTGTTGTAGAAGCTTTTTTGGTTATGAAATCAATTACTGGTATGGATACAAATATCAAAAGTAAGTAAAAATGCAATAATGATCAGAACTGATAAAGACCTTTCTTTAGAAGGTCCTTTTATGCACAGTATGTCTACAGGTTTTAATTGCGGGTGGGAATTTTATTTCTTTCAAAGTTCAATTATTATCTCCATGAAAGTAAGGATTTGAATTAATTAATATTTATTAATTAATATGTATTAATTAATTGTATTTGAATTTAATATATAATTAGACTGACAATCACGTAATTTCTTACTATTCGATCGACAGGATGCTGAGAGCATATTTTTGCAAGTGTGTGGTGGTCTAACCAACGAATACTAATTGTTTATAATTTGATTGGTTGCTAACATACGTATTTTGTTTGTCTGTTTATGTGATTGCAAAGAGCTTAACAGGGCTTACATTGATATTTTTTGGGTTGATTTACTTGATATTCCGCAGATTTAAGAGACTGTTTTTTGGTAATTTTTGCGACTTCAACTTTCTTCAACAAAAACACACTGCATTATTATATAGAAATTGGAAATTAAGGCTCTCAAAATTCAGTAATTATACGTCGATTCTCTCGTGGTAAAATTATATTGGGGTTTATATTAACTGAAAAAATAATGACGTTTTGCCACTAAGTTGGTACAATTTATAAAATTATCTGTCTTTGCAACAAAATTTATATTTTAATAAAAGCAGTCTTTTGAACATTGAGACACGAATAATAACAAAACACTTGTTTATGGCAATTAAAAGTTACGATTTAGTAATAATAATAACTTTTTATTTGGTTCAAAGATATGATTATTTAATTATTCAATTCTAAACTATCTTTGTTTTAAAATTTATTAATTTCATTTTAATAAATCTGAATTTCAAATGTTATATCAAGGACAATATTCATGATCAATAGATGAAAATTTGATTATTTTAAAAAAAAATGAAGTAATTATCTATGAAATAAGGAAATGAATTTATTTGTAAAAAAAATACACTAATATTGAGTTTAAGTAGCTTATGAATTCAATACATTTAATTGATAATGCAATAAATTAATGATTAAAGGATGCTGAAAACTAGATAAAGTTGACTTTGATGTTCATATATTTTATAACAAATCATAATTTACCATTTCTAAATCGATATCGACCTTTGGTACGAATATTTATTCATTATTTTCAATTAACAATTATGTCGACTAAATTCGAAAAGAGAGAAGAATATGCGAAAAATAAAATCCAAGAAGAATGTGAACTTTTTCAAATCAATTATCAAGATTTCTTTCCATTAAGCGATCGAATCATATCGGATAAAGAACTCGATAAATACACAACTGATTGCTGTCGAAATTTCATCGATGGACTTAATGATGGAAACATAAGATTGATATTTTGCGGACAAGTTAAATCAGGTAAGTCTCGATGCATAATTGAATTTCTATCCGGAAAGATAATTTTACCGAGCCGTGATACACCCACTACAACGTTTTTTACGGTAATATTTTTCTCTGAACTTCCGATTCTACAGTCAGAAAATCTACAAAAAGAAATTGTCACATACGAATTCGATGGTAGAAATGTTGCCAATAGTTTAGTCGGTAGAACTGAAAATTCATTAACAAACGATTGTAATTTGGAAGTCATTTTTAATGTTGGTACTCCTAATACGAAGAAAAATTTAATAGTAATAGACACACCTGGATTAAATGAAACAAAAAACATAAGCGAAGCTTTCTTCAAAAATCTTCAAAAACTTAATCCACAATTGATTGTTTATATTTTTGATTCGGGACCGGGTTTTACTTCTGATGATGACATTCTATTCGCAGACGTTGTTGCTAAATCGAGACAAGATTTGAAAAAGATATTTTTATTTAATAAATACGATGTGTCATTTAAAGATGAGCCTGTGTTTGAAAATGAACCTGATGATGCTCATTCTGAAGAAGAGAACGAAGATGAATCTGAGTCGGAAAGTGAGGAAGAAGAAGATTCGAACGAAAAAACAAAATTCTTAAAACAATATGAAGTAGATTATCAAAAGCATGAGAATAAATTGTTATCATTTACTTCGGAAGACAATAAACCGATATTGATTGGCTATTCTGGGAAATTTCTTCAAATTCTTCATCAAAAAAAAGATAACGTTTGGCCATATTCTCTTTTTGGTAATAAACATATCGACTTTCTCAATGAGATTCAGAACCAAATGAATATAATTAATAGAGAAACAATTGAAAGATCATTAGATATTGCTGAACTGTATTTATTTATAAAATTTAAATTGGTTCATAATCAAATATTACAAACGAGTGATAAAGATTTGGGACGTATTAAGCTAGGGAATGAAGCTAAAGCTCAGCTATTGTATAAATTTGAGAAAATCCATCAAGAAATTAACATCCAACCACCGAAATTCAACCAAATAGAAATTGATAGCATGGTAAATGAAATAATCGAATATCAAGTGAAACAGGTCCAACAAAATGAAACTGTACATTCTAAATTAGGGAAAATCACCAACTCTTTAACACAGTTCTTCAGCAATCGTTATTTCAACCTCTTTTCCAATGTTATTCACACGTCTTTATCTAGTATTTCATTTGATTCGTTATGTGATGATATCAGAAATTATGATCTACAAAGATTTTTCCCCCACACATTTTGTGCTCTGAACCATGAATTAGACAACTACAATCTTTGTTGGATAATTGAAAATTATTTCGCCGATCAAACTAATTATATCAACAAATTATCCAGTGATACAGCGCACAATTTTCATTCTGCTGAAAGTTATAAACAATTTTTTAAAGCAAATTTGAAATATGATGTTGAATCGATTCTACCTAAAATTGAAGATTATAAAAAAATCAAACTGGACAAGGAGAAAAAATGCTTAGAATACGCAATTGATAAAAAAATAGATGAAGCAAATATCGATTATCAGTTATCCGAACAAGAAACGAAATCAATAATAAATAAAACCATTGGTTATTTCAAAACTTGGATAAAACTCAAAAATAACTATTTATTAGCTTTGAATCAGTCGTCAATTTCTAATGAAAAACAGAAGCTCCTATCTGATGTGATCAGTGATCTCGTAGATTTGACGAAATCGACATTTAAATCTCCTGAAAATTCTACTATTTATAAAATGGAAACCATTGACTTTGACCGTATCGATTTTCGTAACAATGACATCATTCAATATTTTCTACGAACTAAAACTATTAGTCAACATTTGTTGAAATGTCATACGTTTTTCCACGAGAAAACCAAACATCTTTATTTCTTAACCGATATCAATGATTTTCAGCCTTTCAGAATCTTTCTACCGATGCTTCAAAATCAACAAAAAACTAATCTCATAAAAAAGATAGTGAACATTATAGAAACATTATACACCAATCGATTACCAGTGGATAACTTCGGTCCGGAAATGATATATGGGAAAATCACTTCCGATAATGATATTGAAATCAAATTAACAGAAACTATTCAACGATTTCATCAGTGGTCTTATACTCTCGACAACGGTCAGTCTTGTAATAATTTTTTTTTCAAATTTCCTTTTAAAAACGCAAACAATCGCAATACGATCAGTGGAAATATTTTGAGTATGTTTTACTCATTTGCGTGGCTTTTGTTAATAATCATCCATGGAAAATGTGATGTGTTAATCAAGACCGATGTTGTCAAAGACAAATATAAAAGCGAAATAAATAAACTATTCAAAGAGAGTAGCGGTAGCAAAATATTTCGCGAGGCAAAATCCATCATTGATAAATGTTTGAGACAGCGATTTGACAGTGAAATGTTAGCTGATATTTTTGAATCGATAAAAAAATTGAATGAATTACAATATGACTGTTGAAAATCATATTTTTAATTTGATATGGTTTGTTGATCTTTCATAATTTTTTTATTTCAATAAAACAAAAAATTTATAACCTCGTTTTAGAGAGAACTTAAATTAATTTTAATAAGTTCATTTTAAGTCTTATTTCCTGATTGACAAAAACTAACCAATGTTGGTGCTTTATGCAAGATAACATTATATTTCTGTTAGAAAAATTATTATCTTTTTAATATTGGAATTTCAACATAATTTGAAATTTATCTGACCAAGGTACACCAAAGTTATGATAAAAACTTTCTGGTTTTTGATAAAGTCTCGGCTTAAATTAATTTTGGTAATTTCGCTTCAAAACTTATTTAATGGTCGACAATAACTGACAAATATTGACCAGATACCTGAGATTACCAAGAATATTTATACAAGTACCAACTTTCGGTCTTAAATCTAAAAAATGCAATATCGTAAGAAAAATATTATAATTCTCAAATAATAAAAACTAAAAATTCTATTACCTTATACATTTTTAAGATTTAATTTTTATGAATCATAGTACCTTTTGTTTCTTTGCTCACAGTAGATCTTAGTCTTGTTTTTGCCTATTATTTCCCACGTACTTAATATTTATACAAACCACTCTGTATTCGATAATCTCCACATTTTTCGACTTCTCGACACCATGTTGTGCTACTTGATTAATTTTGAGACGATTGGGTATTATTTTAACCGTTGTTGCCGCATGCATTAACTAGATGTGACCAGAGTTATTATCAATGCGGTTTCTTCGACATTAACAAAAAAGTATTATAAGAACTACTCTTGTTACTATCACTGGATCATATAAATCAGGTTACCGAAACCATTTAGCTGTCGATTTTGACTGAGCAAATTATTTTAGAGTCTATTTTTCACTCTGTTGAGAATATCTCGTTTATCGTAATTGAAAGTACACTGCGGATTATTTCTAAAGAAATTTATTTTCTCTGTAGAATGTGTTCATAACGACTCAAAATCTTGGCCAAAACTCTGAAATTAGATCTGAAAATAAAATATAGAATACAAACAGACAAGCAATATACAATATCCCGGTAGCCAATCAGAGGTCTCTAAATGTGTATTTTCTGATCGAAATTTAGATTTCACTTGAATCATATCATCAAAAAGTAACGAACTGTCGAATGGACCAATGATAATAAAATATGAAGAAAAACCTACAATCAAAACTCTTAACAAGGACTAAGTAACCCCAAGTCAATGAAAAATTAATGCAAAAATACATTGATCAAAAGACTGGAAATATGCACTATATAAAAAGTGATCTTTGAGCGCAAATGGTTAAGGTTGGTAACATTTCAGGATTAGTAATATTTGTGTATTTTTCATTCTTTCCGGTGCTGAGCTTATTTATGATTTGACTTTTAATTCAGACTTATTCTGGCGTCGAGATTCTGATTTTATATTCCATTGTGAATCGTTATGATTCATTACAATTTACTTTTCACAACATGTGATTCAAAAACAGTGATAACCTAATATTACGAAGAGTCCTATTTCTATTATTTATCTGATTATTTTCATAATTATTATCGCATTTACGTAACATGAAATTTCAATTTTTATTATCATATTACATGTTATAAAATTGTCAATTTTTATATCCATCAAAGCCTTATAATTAATTATTTTACTTTTATACATATTCATATTTCATCTAGTACTATTATGAAATTGAGATAATATTTTAACTAGACATGGTCATTTTAAGTTCATATCAATATCCTGTTTATCATCGCTTGTTATTAGGTAGATATGATTAATGGGCTTTGCGCTTCTTAGCTCTGGTTCCAAAAAAATCCCTATGTTACAGATTGAATATTCCATTCCACAATTTCATTCTAAACTTATCACTTTTGTATTAATTAGTAAAGATTTGTGCACTCAGCTGTCTCTATTATCCCTCTTAGATAAGTATCTGATCTTATTTTAAATTGATCCATCGTAATTCTTTGTTGGATCTTTTCTCTAACCATTTATTCATTTAATTATAAATTAACTTTCCACACTCACTATTTACAATTAAATTGTTTAGTATATCATTATTATTCATGTTATCTGTTCATACATCAGTGCCAATTACATTAACACCTTCAATATTGGTAGAATTATTCAGATTTTAATCAATGTTTACTACAGTTTTATTTTGTAATACTACTGGACTCTGTGATTATATTAATCTTATCAATTTATCTACACTTCTTTTTAGTATTAATTAATTTGCTTTTTTTCAGAATTACTCTTATGCTAATACTTACTGTCAATATCTAATTATCTTAATTTACTTCGCAAATATTTTGCTTGATTTGATGTATTTAATACTTGATTAACAAAAATATCCTTGACTTAAATATGACAATTTGACTATTTAGACTTTATTTCATCGATCAATGTTTGGAACAATCCAAATATGCTTCAATGATAATTGAATATAGAACAAATACAATTTTAATTTATAAAAAAATGTTTTATTTTAGCAATATCAATTAGTAAACTTTTTATTTATCATATTATACGTGCTTTTCAGTTTTCAAATCAAATTAGTCTCGAAACAAATTTAACATATCCTATATATAATTATAGGGGATATCATCATGGCTGATTTGTGGTGTAATATTATCATTATTTAACTTGAATATTATTTAATATTATTGTGTTCATTTTCTTTATTCGCCTGAATCCTAACTAATTTATTACTATTGTTAAAATTTTAGTAAAATCATTATTACTAATTAATTATAAATTATTTCATAAATTCAATTTACATAAAACGTAAAATAAAGACAAAATAAAGGTTAAGATATAGTTCATAGCATAGCATTTTGGTTAAAATTACCCGCGGTTTAAATGAGTGATTACATTCAAATCGGTTTTCAGTAGGATCTATTCTTGAAGCACTAGCAGTGTCAACATTTTCAGTGCATTTCAAATTATCAATTTCGAACTTCATTTAATGTATTTTGAGTTAATTTAATCATTATTTATGCCATAATTTTCAAGTTAATAGCTTATACTTAATTTCAAGATCATCTTTATTTAAAATACTGAATGATATTAATTATCGTATACCAAAATCTTAATTGAATTGTATTTGGGGTAATAATGATAGGATGAAGCATCATTTTTCAAGCTGCAATATTCACTTTATAAAATTCCAACGTTTGACTTAATTAGATTTTGTTGCTCAAACTTGTTAAGTAGTTTGCGTTAAATGTGTTATTAGTGCAGCTGTTTTTTAAGTGAATTTTTATAGAAAATTTATCTCTACTTATTTATCCTTTTATTATATTTATTTCTATTTTCCATATTTATAAATAATTAAAATTAATATATTAAGATTTATTATTAAAAATTGGTAGGAAAACAAAATTATCAAAAAATTTTAAAATATTTTTTAAATTTAAAAATAATTTAGATAAACTATCTTTATTTGTTTTAACATTTAAAAACAAGTGCAAGTAACTTGAAAATCATCAAAATTTAAATGAGGTATTTGCTTATTGTTACCTTTGGAATTTTGCATATATTTCGAACACTATGTGATGATATCACTGGTTGCGGAGGTTTCGTCAAAACAGATATTAAAGGATTTTTGTATAATAAGCTATCAGCTCACTTGACATTTCTTGATGGTACTATTAATTATGTGACTGAAATTTTGCCAAATGGAGCGTATTCGGTTCCCATATATGACTTTGGTACTTATATAATAAAAATTGTGGGTCCAGATGGATGGAGTGTTGAACCTTCTGATGGTTATCAATTGGTTATAAATAGCCACGAAACTTGTGTAGATGATTACAATTTTCAATTTATTGGTTTCAGTATAAACGGCAAAGTTACTACGGCCAACATCAATTATGGACCACCAGGAATTTTTATTGATTTAGTAAATGACACAGGTGTTATTTGGCAAACTACGACTAAGGATGGAGGCGTTTTTATTATAGATAAAGTGTTGCCTGGGAATTATTCTCTGTATTTTAAGTCTGAAACGGCTGACGGAAAGTCATTAGAATTAAATGACACAACTTATAGTTTCGAAGTACTAAATGACAATGTTTTCATAAAAGATTCATTTATAATATACGTTAGTGTAATTTTTAATCATAATTATTTAATTAAAATATGTTGTAGGGTTACCCTGTGTTTGGTGATGTTAAGTTCTACGATGAACCCGTTAAAGATGTTGAATTTTTTGTTTTCTCTAAAAACATTGATATTCAAAATTTGAACTTTTCAAAATATAAATGTTTAAAATTTGATAAGACAGTCTTGGATATTGAGGGTTACAATGCTTTATGCAAGGTAGATTTATTAGTTTTTTATTGAAAAAATTATAATGAAATTACGATTTTTAGACTTATTCTAATGCGAAAGGCGAATTTCTCTTCCCACTTCTACCCGGTGGACAATATCTTATTGTACCAGTTTATCAATCTAACATTTCAATATATGATTTATATCCACAAAATTATGAATTTGAGATAACAAGTAGTTCCATTGATCTTAGATCTGTATTTCAAATAACTGGATTCTCTGTAACTGGTCAAATTAAAACATTTGATGGAATGCCAATTGCGGAAGCAGAGGTAGTGATAGTTTAAATAGAACTAAAGTCAATTAATAATATTGAAGGTGTTTGTTGATTCCAAGTTCTCAATTAAATCGGGTATAAACGGGAATTTTTCACTTAGAGATGTCAAAAAAGGCAATCATGAGATTTCCGTAAGACATTTTTCTAATTAAAAAGTATTTTTATAAGTAATATTTAGATATTTCTCAATGGATATTTTTTTAATAAAACTATTGTTAAATTTGATCCCAAATTACCGGATTTGGGCATATTTTATCCGGAAAAGTTGGGTATTTGTGGTTCAGTTGTTATTGGGAATGCCAAGGTAAATCGCGAAAATAATTATAAATAAATAATTATATATAAGAAATTATGATTTATTTCCAAGTTAATTTGTAATTTAGTCTGTAGATATTGAAAATAAATTAGCAGTTCGTCGAAAAATTCTATTGATAAATGAAAGCAATGGTGAAATTTTAGATTTTGTTTATACTGAAATGCAAGACAATGAGGAAATTAATGGAATTGATAAGGGCAATATAATTAGTTCGTTTTGTTTTTATGCTAAACCAGGTTTATATGTTGTAAAGCCTGTTGTTGACCCAATTACTAGCATAAATAGCCTTGCACCAAATCAAATCAAGGTGATTTGGATTTCATTATATATATGGTTATTTATTTAATTAGGTATCTCTACAAACCATACCAGTTTATGTTAAATTTTCTCCATTTCGTGGTTGTATTTCTGGTATTGTTAAATGTTTAGAACATTGTAAAGCCGGTGAATTTGAAGTAACTTTGAAATCTAATCTTGACAATGTGGAATCGGTGCAATTTACTCAACATATTTCTATATCGAATGTTAGAATTTGGATTCAAACATTGTTTTTGATAACAATTTGATTTCAGGAATTAGCCAATCAGGGTAATTTTCATTTTAAAAATCTTATTCCGGGAAATTATGAAGTGGAATTGATATCAGCTAATAGTCAATTATCATTGGATAAAAATCGTTGGTGTTGGTCGAAAACTGTTCTCAATGTCGATGTTATGGATAGCAATGTCAATGATTTAATATTTGAACAAATTGGATTTTCGTTACCAATATATTCATCACATAATGTCAAAATTGATTATCATCATCATTCTACAACAGCAAATCAAATCAGTGGGTCTGAAAATATTTCCAAAGGATTATCCAGAGTTTGTTTACCGAAATCTGGTCAATATCACATTGAAATCACTACATGTCATAAATTACGAAATCATTCTCATTTGATTGATTTGAATCAGATTTGTGAAAAACAATTTGATTTTAATAATCCTAATTGTCATATTAATATCGATGTTATTGAATTTCAAGTGAAAGTTCATTTGGAACTTGTAGGAACCAATAATGTAACCAATATCCATGATTTAAAATCTAGTGTTGAAATCATATTGAAATTTGAGACTGGATTAGTGTCTGAAATGATTAAGTATAATCATTATAATTCATTAATATTATCATTTAAATATATAGATGGGATCATAATATAGGGTCTGTGGAGTTTTGGGTCAAACCTGATTCACCAGTTCAAGTTTTTGTCAATTCCACCAAATGTTTAGTGAAACCACAGACGATAGAATTTCAATTATCGAAAAATACATTCCAATGTTTGACTGATATTGGTTCATTTCAACTAGAACCAGGAGCATTTATCAATGGACAGGTTTCACCAGCATTGAAAGCTGTAAATGATTGTGTTATATTCATGTATTGTATTGATAAATATCTGTTTGGTTTGTTCTCTAGGTGAGTGTTGAAGTGAGGAAACAAGTTTCAATAATGGATGAAAATGATATTGATGAACCGATTGTTGCTTTGTCTGAAACCAATGAAAATGGTCAATTTAATATAGGACCTTTGAATTCTAGTTTTAATTATGAATTGAAACTGTTTAAAAGTGGTTACAAAATCATTGAAGATTTAACCCATGGCAATCGATTCAATTTTTTTGCTTATAAATTAGCGGAATTAGTTGTTAAAGTGGTTGATAATTCCACTGGGAAACCTCTATCAGGTTATAATTATATTTATATAAATCATAATTTTCATTATATATGAATTTATCTATTGTGATTTTATTTGTTGTAAGAATAAAGATAATATTATTATTACATATTAGGTATTCTTTTATCAATAATTGGTGATGGCTTGCGGAAAAATGAATTAACGAATGATAATGGGGAATATGTTTTTGTCGGTTTATCACCTGGTTGATTATTTATTTATTTAAATGATATATTATTAATTAATTTAATAAATAGGAATTTATTACTTAAGAGCTATGATGAAAGAATTAGAATTTATTCCAGATGGTGCTGTTGAAATTAAAATTGTTGACGGTAGCGTTGAGGAAATTTTAATTAAGGCCATCAGAACATCTTTTAGTCTTCATGGGAAAGTTGGTTGTTTTTAGGATATTGTTTTTAAAATAAGCTTTATGAAGGTTGTATCATTAAATGGGGAAGCTGAATCTGGGCTTATTATTGAGGGTTATCCTGTTCGAGACATGGAAAATTCAAATTACAAAACCATGTGCAAGACACATCTCATTCGCAATGAATACGCTACCACTGATGAAACAGGAACATTTAGAATGAGGGGGCTGCAACCAGGTGAGTATATGTTATAGTTTATATAATGTAATTGCCATTTTAAGGGTGCAATTACAAATTATCCATCAAAAATACCGATTCAAATGAAAATTCACAGATACGCTCATACCCAAACAGTGTCAATGTCAAAATGGAAGATAAAGATCTTCACAATATTAGAATCTATGCATTACACAATATAAATATAAAAGAGGTTTTCATCAGCTGAATTGTATTAATTTCAACCAATTTAATAGATTTCTGCAATGGTTCGAACTGAAGATGACATTTACCAAGATAGCTTACAACTCATGGTGTTTCCCAGTGATAATCCTGATAATGTTATTGCAGCTCATAAATTTATTTCCGAGGGAATATATTTTCAAATGAACCTTCCCTATGTTCATAAACGGTATGTATATATTACTAACATCATTGATTATATCGGTAAATATTAGCATGCACATTTCTGTTATTATTAATGAATTAATCTATTATTCTCTTTAATTTCCACGCTGATTACTATAGGATTTTATCACAATCAAGTTTCACAAATTGTGAATTGAGTTAAACTTATAAATGTTTAGCGATTATTTAGAGAATTATTTCATGAGAAATAAAGTTGAGATTGGATTACCATTTGAGTTAAAAATAAATTTTATATTTTAACGGAAAATAATTTCCTATGGTAACTAAGGAAACTGGACCACTAATTATAATAGTTTCAATTTCACATATAAATGTAATTTTTTTTGTAAATTTTTTAAAATTTTTATTATCGAATAATTTCATCAGAATTTGACATAAAAATTGGCTAAAGCAAAAACCTATATAGTTTATTCATTAAAACATCTTTAAGTGCTTAAGAAATATTTTAGTCATTTGAAATCAAATACATTAGAGATTCAAATATCCTAAAATTGGATTATTTAAAAAAGGGTCAGAGTAGGTCAAATTGCAATTTACTATAAATAGGCAAGGACCCATTTTTATTATTAGAAGTAATTTGAAACTTCAATTTTGACAATTATTTGATAAACAAGTAAGTCATTTATAATTAAATAAATTTAAATAATCATGTTATTATTTAAATATTAATGTTGTGGTTAGAATAGGAACTTAGTTTAAAAGTGTATTGTAAATATAAAAAACATTGTAAATAAATTTTAAAATTATCTAATGCGCCAAAATTCATCATTACAAAAGGTCAAAGAATCCTTTTTTAAACTTAAAAGTAAAATTGAAAATTTATTTTTAATATCAATATATGCATCTGAAAATTAAAACAAAGGAATTTATTTATTCTGTATGAAATCTGCTTACTTAGCGAATTTTAAATCAAGGAGCATCATTTATAAAAATATACTAAAACATAAATTATATTTATTTTATTTGGAATCATTTTAACAGAATGGAATACGTGGTGCGGCTACAGTCAAATCTGAATCCTAATTTATATAGCAATATATCTGCACAGGAAAAAATTTTGAAAATTCAAGGAGACAATATTGAAACATTGTACAAACATTTTGAATTTAATTTTTATCCAGTAAAAAAATCAGTGGCCGACTCAGTTAGTTTTATATTAATTTTTCATTTTTATTGATTTTTTTAGGACATTGCAATGACTTTGTCATCATCGCTGATATTGCCTCTATTAATTTTAATTATATTGATCTTCATTTTTAAAAAAGATGCCGTGGAGCCTTTATTATTACAAATTTTTAAATTGCTTAGAATGCGCGTTAACAAGTTCGGTATATTAAAGAACCAAGGAAATAGTGCGCTGGTGACTTCTGGAATAAAGTTAGAATTAAATTTGGATATTTGTATTTATTTATAATTTAGATCAAATATTTTGGATTCCACAGATATATCAGAATTAAATAATGCTGTAGCTAAACCTAATTCATTGACTGTTTTGCAGCCCATTAAAAAAGTTCCATTTTGGTCAAGACCTAAAAAAGTTTAAATTTCCAAATCGTATTACTCAGTTGAAGAGTGTAGTAAAATAAAATAATAAAAGTAGTAAAAATAAAGTTTTGATGTGAAATGCCATATTTTTTACTTTTTCTGACACTCCGTTTTAATATCTGTAGAAATGTGTTTTTGTGGATTCTTAATTGGAGTTGTTGATTACATTAAAAACAATTCTTTCTTTCAAAGTTATTTTATTCGCCCAAGTTATTTAATTTTTAAATGATTAAATAAAAACGTCAATCATCCACGGTTAAAGGAGCACATTAGCCATTTACCGTAATCACCCAAGTATAATGCTCCGCCTTTTTTTAAATTTAAATACTGGTCTTTTTTGACATAACGCTCTCCTAAGTTTTCAGCTTTCCGTGTACTAGGCTGGAAAGCTCCTGCAAGCTTTTTTAGTTTTTAGCAGCTCAATAAGAAATTCTTTCTGCTTTCTCCACAACCTGACATTTGTCTGCGGAATAGTTACCAAAGGAAGCTTCTTTCTTTTAAATTCTGGCGTGTCAGTCATGCTTGTTGTGTGGATCAAAATGATTGTCGTTTAAAAATTGTGAATAAACATATTGCATAAACATATCTTATTGCATAATCTTATTCGATCTTTCTTACTAGGCTGGAAAGCTCCTGCAAGCTTTTTTAGTTTTTGGCAGCTCAATAAGAAATTCTTTCTGCTTTCTCCACAACCTGACATTTGTCTGCGGAATTGTAAATTTAGAAGCAGCCCAGTTACCATTTGCTTCTGCAAAGGAAGCTTCATAATAATATCTCTTAAATTCTGGTGTGTCAATCATGCTTGTTGTGTGGATCAAAATGATTGTCGTTTAAAAATTGTGAATAAACATACTTATGGTATAATCATTACATAATTCGATCTTTCTTACACAATACTCCTCCATTTTTAATGTTTAAATTATTATACTTGAGCATTATACTTGAGTGATTACGGTAATTATCAAAATATTGACGGTACAGCTGTATTATATTTACAATACAAACATTACGATTTTACAAAATTCAAATAATTTTATTCATTCAAATATTGATACAAATGTTTAATAATTTCAATTACATTTTTTATATTTCCTTGTACAAATCAAATAAAAAATTCAAATAATTTTAAAAATATTTTTATTCCTTAAAATCAAATTAAAATCATATATTAATAGTTTAGTCATTTTAATTTTCAATTATCTTTATCAACATTTTTAAAGAAATTTAGATTTAAACAAATTAAAATCAATTTTAAAATTTCTAAATATATATATCAAATTATAAAAATAATAATTAAATCAAATTTCACCAATTTTATTTTATAAAACAAAGTCACAGCGATACCAACAAAATTATTTATTTTTAATTGAAACATTGTTATTATTATTGTTGAGACATTGTTGGACATGTTTTTCTGTCATTTTGATAATTGTTGATATACTTGATTGAGAATGTCCCAAATATCGAGCATATTGTCCAATATTCACAACTACAGATAAGAATTTACACGCCATTTCTATACATGACAATGCAATTATTACTGAATTTTTAGATCTCATTCCATTTACTTTATTTAAGATTTTAATTATTTCCAAAGATAATTTTTCAACTTTCATATCATGAATTTTCAATTTATACAAAAATCTTCTCACATACTGTTGTGGTTTGACGAAAATTGTTTTCCGTTTCAAAAGAATTTGAATATTTTTCAGTGATTTTCGGAACTTTTTCTCGTTAACCGTCATTATCTCATTAATAATTTCTTCAACAGTTCTTGGAACATCCATATCTATACATGCCAAATACACACAAACACAATCAATTGTTTGACTATATTTGCCATTGCAATTCTTTGATTTTGTTATTTCAACGAATAACGAAATCGCTCTTTGGCAAATATTGTCGTCCAATGTTAAAGTTGCACATATTTGTGATATTTGTTTTGTATGTGATTTGATTGTTATTTCTTTCTTATCCTTTGATGAGTGAAATGCAAATTTTGATTTTCCATTTTCATCAAGGAATGACAATTTAAAATTGTCTTTCATGCTGATGGAAGTTTGACCATCATTATATGACTTTTCTACTGCACCAACACGACAAGCGTCATGTCCATCATCTTGGGTACCACTAATCCATTCTTGATAAGGATTAATTGCCCTTTCACTAACAACCAAACCACATACACTACAAATTAAATCACCAACAGAATAATCTTCAATTAAAGTGCTATTTAGGTGATATTTGCAATGGACACGATTAGACGATCTGTTTGCCATTATATTTTATTTAACTTTATTTTACATGCTCATTTACTGTTTATATTTTTTAATAAAGAAGTTCATTTTATTAATTTAATTTTTTTTTATTTTTATTCGTTAAAATGTAAATAAATTCAAATATTAAAACAAATGTTGAATAATTTCTATTTTATTTACAGTTCTCATATATTCTTGTACCATACAAATAAAAAATTCAAATAAATTTTAAAATTTTAATAATATTTTTATTCATCTATTAATACAAATTTTTATTAATTTTAATTTTTAATTATTTTTATCAAAACTTATAAACAAATTAATATTTAAAAAAATTCAAAATAATTCTAAAATTTTTTAAAAATACAAAAATTTCAAAATATATAAATCAAATACAAATAAAAATAAATAAATCACCATTTCTCGGACCTTTCTAATCATCCTTTGAGCTAAGCCATTTACCTGATGTTGGTATGGGGAGGTAAATTCCTGTTTTATTCCAAAACGTATTGCTAATTCTTTCATTTCCCTTCCTTCGAAGACTCTACCCCTATCAGTCAGCATTGATTTTCGGGCACCATACCTATAGATCCATTTTTCAATGATAGCCTTCGAAATACTTGTTTCATCTTGTCGAATAAGTGGGACCAAACTTACTAACTTACTGAATCTATTGACGATAACCAACAAATATCTGGTTTTAGTCATAAATTCTCCAAAATGAGCAACATCAACAACGATCTGCTCCAGAGGCCCAAACCCTTCCGTGGGAATCATGATCTTTTTAGTTCGTCCAGTGCATATCTTCCTTTTAGCACTAAAATCCCAATTCCTTACTTCATGTTCGATGCTTCGTGACATATTTGGCCAGAAGTAAATTTTTTGAATATAATCGACCAATTTCTTATTACCAATATGGCACAACTCTTTATGAAGGTATCTCGAAGTTTTAGCGAATGATCCTCTGGTACAACAGTTCGTTTCTTTCTATTCTCATCCTACACTACCATATCTTCAAACAACTCACATTTCTCTAAACTGTTAAAATATTTGCTTTTCTTGACCGCTGAATTGACATCTGTTCCTGTTTTCCCTAACCAATTTCGAATGGAATCCACGAGAGTATCTTCTTGTTGAAACTTTTTTGTTTCGTCATTGTTTGCAATTGAATGCTCAACAACATTAATAAACCGACTTTTTGGTTTACCTTCTATATATCCCTGGTGCTGAGTTAAGCATTGTGAACAATATGCTTCGCCTATTCTTGAGAGTCCATCCGGATTTCCATGATCTGATTTCTTCCGATATTGAAGTTCGAGATTGAATCCGGATAAGTTTGAAAATCATGTTTGAAACTGAGGACTTATCGGTTTGTTAGTTTTCTTCATGTATGTCAAGGCTTTGTGATCGGTGCGAGTCACAAATTTTGCTCTCAACAGATAATGTTTAAAATACATAGTAAACTCGTGTATTGCCAAAAGCTCTTTACTCGTAACGCAATAACCTTTTTTATGACTGTTAAGAATTCTAGAATCATAGACTATTACTCTCTTTTCCATTGTCAATCAGCTAGCTTAGAACCGCGCAAAATCGCTCCGAAACTAGCGTAGGCGTCTAAAATAATCTTTTTGCTTGAATCCGAAAAGGCCAAAATTGGAGCTGTGCAAAATTGTTCCTTAAGGTTTCCAAAACTTTCTTCACACTCTGTACTCCACTTCAATTTCTTGTCACTTCCAGTCATCGTGGCATATAACGAAGCCGTAATTAATGCTTAATATTTGATAAATCTTCTTTAATAATTGCATAATCATAGGAATGACCTCAATTGAGTGATGGTCCTCGTTTAATTGCTTCCTCGATTTTCTTTACTTTGACGTCATTAGTTGCTATACCTTCTGTACTGAGCGTATGACCCAGGAAATTCAATTTTCTAGTGCCAAAGTGCATTTCTCGGGATTGATTTTCAAACCTGATGATGTAGTCAACCTGAATACCTTTTCAAGTTTCTCATTGTGTTCCTCTACCGTTCGTCGATACACTAAAATATCGTCCAGATAAACCAGAACGGCCTTGTAAATCAAGTCCTTGAATATGGTATTCATTAGACTCTGAAACGTAGCTGGGGCGGTACATAATCCAAAAGATATTCTGTTAAAACAAAACTACCCAGTTCTAGTGCTGAACGCCGTTTTCATTTTAGAATCTTCCTCAAGTTCAACCTGATAATATGCTTGGCCTAAATCTATCGTGGAGAAAACTGTCACTCCATACACTGAGTCCAATAACGTTTATATATCAGGTACCAAAAAAGAAAATTTCTCAGTCTGTTCGTTTAATTTTCTGATGTCTAAACACATCCTGATCAATCCATCTTTCTTAAGAACTACAACAAAAGCAGAGTTCCAAGGGCTCTTGCAGAGCTGTTATGACATTACTTTCCAGAAGATTTTCTATCAATTCATGAATTTTGGTTTCTAAATTCATTGGCTGCCTTCTGGGGTTTCAGCAATAGGTTCCCCTTTTGTACGAATCTCGCGCTTCACCAAATCTTTTAGTCTGAAATCGAACCGAGAAGCCATAAAAATTGAGCAATTTTCTTTTATACACCTATTCGATGAAATATCGTTCTTATCTGCAATACTCTTCAGTGCCATTTCGATTTTGTCTTGGTCACTGTATTTCTTTCCCACATTTTTGGCATCAATTAATTTTATCCATTCAAGGAATATTCCACAAGTCTTCATCATATCAACTCCTCCGATAAATCCTGGTAATATTCCTCTTACTACATTGATCTTCTTTACTAGAATTTTGTTGTTCCAAACTATTGGGATCCTTATTTTCGTGTGTATTGGAGAATACATCAGCCAATCGAACGTCAGAATTTTTAATCTGCGGCTTTCCAATGCCCCTCTCGTTCATTACTGTTATTGATACACCAGAATCCCATAACATTTCAATATGTGTACTGTTGCATTCAATTTTACTCCACTGTCTACCATATGCTTTTTGAAACATCTGTGAATGCTTCTTCTTCATCTTGCCGTCTTTCTTCTTTACTTCTATTCTATCTCTAGCTGATATATGTCTTATTGACTCAACCCCGCTGACGAGATATGCACAGGAGATTGATTCCAGTTTTTTGTCTTCCATGGAGAATGAGCTAACACAACCACTTGATTCACTTTCAGTTTGAATATCGGCTTTATCTTCTTCGTCTTGGATGCATAATATTCTCCTCGGACTATTGTAACTAGGTTTTCTGGCTAAATGACATTCTTGGAACGAATGTCCTTCTTCAGCGCATATAAAACATTTATTCCGCAATGGCCATTCAAACTTCCGGTGTCCAAGCTCACCACAACAAAAACAAACTCCTGGTTTCAAATAATCACCACGTGTTGTGGGTCTTCCTCTACAATTGTTGTAAAATTTAGATGCAATAGCTTTCATTGATCTTGTTGGTCTCTCATTTATTTGAGATTCAATGCGATTAACTGGTGCTCGGTGATAATCCTTTACACTAAAATCTCTTTCCTGCACGATTGGACTTGGCTTTTTGAATGAAATTTCCTTCTGAAAGGTCTTTCTTGGGTCACTTTGAAATACCGATTGAGCATATCTCTTCTTGATCGCGTTTATGGGCTTCGTCGGAGTTAACTTCTCAACAATGACAGCTAGCTCTCTTTTTCTATACTCGGACATTGCAGGATCGAGAGTAAATGAGTCTTTTAATTTCTTGCTATTTTGACCTTGCAGAATAAATAGTCTTGAAATTTCTTCAAGAGTATTGTTCGTGTCAAACACCTCCAAAACTAGATTCTTTACCCGAAGTTCATAATTGCGATATTTTTCATCTGGTCTTTGCTGCATTGCTGCCTAATCCTGAACCTTGTCATAAACTGTTTTGTCATGTGAAAATGTTTCTAAAAACCATTTCTCAATTTCTTCATTTGAAACAGCCTCTTTGAAACT
>JBBMOY011111442.1:0-17174 GCA_037951405.1 Platydemus manokwari
TTAATGATTTGCTACAGCACACACACAAGTGTTTACATCTGGTGTCAAATTCCGGTTATTAAGTTATAGACCCAATAATAACTATCATGGACTATTTTCCATAGACATGCTATTGGTTATGATCCCTTTAAAATTTTCTTCAAAGTCGATTGTTTTTCACGTGTTATTTTTAAAGTAAATTGTTTGCATTATTTTCCAAATAGACATCTGTTTTTCAGTTTTACAAATGGAATTGTCTTATTGATTATTAATGGTCTATCAAATAGACATGTTTTTAGATAAAACTTTTATTAATGCATCGTTTGTGTTTTAGATTAAAAATTAATGTCTCGTTTAATTTTGCTTACAAGTACAAAATTAATTAAATAAGGTTTACATAATTATAAAATACGGCATCAAAGACAGGTTGGTATATTTATTTATATAAAAATAAAATGAAAAATGTATAATAAAATAAAAAATAACCATTCAAATATGAAATAGTATGAAAGAGACAAATAAATTCTTAGATTTGGAAATAAAAATAAATTTTAAGTTTTATAAATAATAATGAATTTTAGTTTTTTAAAAAATATATAAAATTGTTGGGTGTTGAGAAAAGGACATTATTTTGCATGCATATTTTAAGTGTATAAAAGTAGTCTGTTATCACTAATTATATTTTTATTCTTTTTATTTTTTTTATCATTCCGGACAAGCGAGTTAAATGAATTCTTTTAAAATAAAAATAATCTTATAAATAAAATAAGATTATTAAAGAATAGATCCGTTTAATTACCCCCAAATAGAGAGAAACCCTTTAAATTTTCGTATAACAACTAGAAAATAGCCCCGATTAAAAATACCTTGATACAAAAATAACCCGTATAAAATAAGATCAAAAAATGAAAAACCACCTGCATTAAAATAAATTACCCGCATCATTTCGGCTAGCAACTGGAAAAAACCCCGAATAAATTAAATATTCTTTAATAAAGAATAAATAACATCAAATTTCGCCCGCATTAAAAGACTGACAACCCGCAGTGAAGAAATATTCATTTAGATTAAAATGAAAAGAGCCCTCATTTTAATCGAAAATTACCATCAAATAAATAGGACTTTTAAAATCACTAGTCCTGAACCACCCGCCTGTTACAAACCCACGTTTGATAGTGTGACCAAGCTAGAAGATTAAGTATTCGTTGCCGAGTTGAAGAAGCTGATATTCCGTTGCCATTATATGCCCAGAATTGTCTGGAAGAAACGATTTTAATAATTGTTTACCGATTCAATAGGAGATTGCGCAAGGATAAAGTAAGATCAATTCGTGTAAAATCATCATTTATCTACATCATCAAAGACGCATATTCTTCCTATTTATAGGACTAAGCCCAAATATCTTTAACACCCGGTTCTACCTCTCGTGGAGGCCTGTTACCGTGGCTTGTCTGAAATTGTGTCATAATTGTACCATCGTTTTAGTGTATAAACGTATTGTTATATTTAACCATACCTGTAATAATTGTATAAAAGTAGTTAATTTTTATTGTAATTTGGTTAAGCAATATAGTTTTAGTAGTCATAAACTGAGTTACTTTTGATTTGCAAGTGTCCTAAGAAACCATTCATATTTTCTATAAAAATCATCATCATTGTCAGGTCATTACCTTTTTATATTAAAAGGGTGCAAAGAGAGGTGCATAACATTAAAGTGAGACTGATTAAAATAAGCAATATCATTGAGCCGTTCATCCCGTCGTCATACGGGGATAGCAACGACCTAGGCGAAGGAAGATCAAATAATAACATAGGTCTAGTTGTACCTAGGGGTTAATAGAACCACTAGGAGACTGATAAGACTCTGATACTGCACAATCAAGAAAAAGTTATAATCAAAAGAGACTGATAGCAAGAGAGAAAAACACAAGAAAAGATAACCTCAAAACCGAACAATTTACTAGTACTACTTTTACAAAAAAAGCAAAGCGAAAGTCGGCTTTAAACGCTAAACATAAATATATATTAAATAACGCCAACAAATAACGTAAATCGAAAATATTATAGATTTTAAAATTTATTTAAGTATGTACTTAACACTCGATTTGCTTGGTCGCCCAGGCATAAGTTGATTCAAATTGTCAATATTCACGCTCTAAATCACATTAAGAAAGCAAATTCAATTAACAGCTCACCCAAAAGACAAAGCATCAACTGAAATAGGGACCATAAAAGACTAGTAGTTAGAATAATCACACAAAGGGCTAGCAGATAAAAATTTACCGACCATGACAGAGTGGCAGTTCTCTCGAGATTTAACTCCTTTTATAGACTTGACATATGTGCAGCTTTGCTTCTTATTCGTCAAAACTGTCTGAGGACTACTTTATTTACACATTCTCTTCTGTATCTCATGTTCTTTTCCTATCGTTAGTGTGCGCCAATTGACGATAATTTTTATTTATGGATTTATAATTTGGAGGCATCTAATGGCTCTACTGGCATATGGGTTCGTGGTGTCTGTTGAAAGTATTCCTTAATCTTTTTTCATATACTCATCACTTTGATAGACAATCAAATAAAACATTGTTCTATAATTGTCAAGTTATCTTTTATAAACCCTTTCAATAATAGTCCCCAAATCACAATAGTGATATAATGTAAAATATGGTATATAATATGGAATATTTAATAATATAGTGTATGATAATATGAAGTAAAATTCTAGTATATTATGATTAGTAAAATATGATTTTCGCACCTCGAACCTTGTTTTGAAGTTTTACACAATACATACGATCATACAGGCACATCAACTAGTCGATTAGAGACGACATAAATTAAAGAGTCCACTCGAAAAAGAACATATCTACATATCAATAGACACATACGGATTGACCAATCCAAGTTATAGGAAAGCAATAAATCCAAATTGAAATAGAAAAACAAAATATCAAATTAAAAGGTAATACATAGTAACACACACACAACCTTCAGGTATAAAGAATAACGAGGCAAAAACAAAAAGTAGTTTGTGTTTGTTTATGTTTATGCATGTGGTTATTCGTAAGGATTGCTGAGTAGTAGTATTTTTATTGAAATTATATTTCTTCAGTTTTCATTTATTTTAATAAACCCAACGGAATAAATTCCTTTTAAAATAATATGTAACAAAAAAAGTGTAAAAATATAATAAATTAAAATAAATATAATTTATTTATACATTTACTTATGTCATAATAAAAGAAATGCAAAACAAAATTTTATATTGACTCATAACATCATATGACAAAAACAATTATTAATCAAGTCCAACAATTTTGACCTTAACTAAACTAGGGCAGACTGAAAAATACAATATAAAAAGAGATCTTCATTCATAACAGTAGCCCAAGTGTGAAGCTATTTGGAGCACCCATTTGGACAAAGACCGTGTGACAGATCATTTTCGGCAGAATATTGGAGTTCAATCCTGGACAATTATTGAAATCAATAGGAAAACTAAAAAATTGTGATAGCTTAACTTTATGAAAATCTAATTTAGTGACAACTGAATATCTCAAGAATAATTTTCTAGTAAACGTCGTAAACCTGAAGCGAATATAGTCTACTCTTATCAAATATTTACGCTTAGGAGAATCACTTTTAACGATAATAGTTTTTAGAGAATTATGACATCACATTAATCAATAAAACGGCCTGTTTAATTAATTTCTCTATTTTAGCTTTAATATCAGAAATATAAATTATATCTTACATCAAAACTGTTAGTTTTTTATCCTTAATTATCAACTAATTTATCACCAATTTAGCAATGTATCTTCGAAATGGCTATTTTAATGAACATTGGAAATATAAAGAAATGTTCACCAGTTAGTTAGCTGTAATTGTCGATAATTACTGTCGAACCAGTGTAAGTGTAAACATTGTCATAAATAATAAATAAGATGTAAAGGATATTAAAAGAATGCTAGGGCAACCTACATAATACCATAGCAACACGACATCTCAATCAAAGTAAATAAATAAAACGGTAAGTAGTTATTAAATGCACCCAGTCACAATGCTTCTAAGAAAACTCGAAAAAGTATATTAGCAGACACTCAGCTGTAAAAAGAAGGCACTCAAAAGTAAACGCTAAATAACTTTTAACTGCGACAAAATTCAAAAACTTTGAATTCTCTATACAACCGAATTCATAATGAATAAGTTTTATTCATTGATTTGTAATCCTAGAATAATCTCCACGAGGAAATTATTAATAAGAATGCCAAAAAACAAGTACTTGTTTATAAACATAACCCTATATCTTGTGCTATTGAATCAGAAATCACAGTAGGCTTCGGAAACATCAGTTATTCGTTCTGCTTTATTCAATTTTTCCATCATGTTAAAGTCGTATTCATTGTCAGTGATTCCACAGGATTCAAAGTGAAGTCTTCCTGACATTATACTTTCGACATTCTATTTGCCTTTGTGGAATCTCCAGTGATGTTGGACTTGATATACTCAAGAACAATTAGATTATTTTACTATTCCAACATTGTTTAATATTTTGTAATTTGTGTTCCGTACCCCCGAAAATCCAACAATAAACGTGTAAAGTTCAAAGGTAAAATTTGGTCCGGCTTTTTTGATTTCTTTACTCAAATAAGAATATTTTTGAAGTTTTTTTGTTTGTCGCATCGATTAGCTTGGGTTCATCTATGCGGCATTTCATGTCGATCAACATAATTGTGGAGCTTCCTCTGTTCATGAGATTGAAGTCAATCTTCAGTTTTGAATCTGTAAATCCGAGTTATTTACGATTTATTTGTCGATTTTCGATAATTCAGTTGAGATGATATGGTACAAAGGAGTTGAACGGCATGTATTTCATGAAAATATGAGTCTGAAAGTCCACTTCGTAGAGGCATTTACAGCAAGCCATCCATCTAGTGTATTTCTTGTTTATTACCTGTTGAGTTTTTGTTACAGCCTTGTTAATAAATTCGAATTCCGCAATGATTAGATAACCGAAGAATATTTTTTTGCTCGAACTGTGGCTAATATAGTCAGAATATTTTTGTATCACTCGCTCCTATTTTGTTTGTTTCAATGTACTAAGTATGAATTAGTGAACTTACATTTTAAATACTAATATGAATACTTATACTCACGTTATCCAGATTAAGATCAACATCATAGCTTAGTGCATTTCTCCGACCAACTCTGCTGAGGTCAAAGCTTTGGCCTTTGGGTACTCAATGCAGATTTCACTCTTTAATTCGACGTTTTCTTCATGTACTGCCGTTCCTGTAATGAGACGTCTTCACAACATCGCTAAATTTCCTTTTGAAGTTTCCCTCCTTGTTAAAAGATGTTCCAACACCTTTTACATTTCTCCATTAGCTGAGGTCTTGCTGCTCCTGTTTGAAATGCTCACATTTTTCTAAATTGGTATAACATTCTTTTTCGTGACGTCCTTGATATTGACCATTATATTTAGAAAATTTATGGTTATGTAGCCCCTTTCGTCGGAGGTTTAACAGGATACAATTTTTAGGGTGTTTCAGTTTCGTGCTCTATGACCTGGTTCGTTACAGTTGTATCAAGTCCTTGTCTCTTTTCTTCTAACTTGCTCTTTTGGTTTATGATTGGCTTTTTGTCTTATTATCCACCCATCCTATGTAACAGCACTCACATTTTTTACTTCAAGTGCTTCATCTTAATTTTTTATTATTTTTCTAATCTTTGTTAATTCAACAATGTCTAGTATTTCTATCTCATCAATTTCGCATCATCTGAACAACGAACTGCCAAGAATGCGACTAGATCTTCTTTTGTTGTTTTATGCGACATAATTTCATCCCCCACCTGTTCGATTTTATCAAAAAATACTTCGGCAGATTCGAAGTCTCTTAACCAATCTTGAGCCAGCGATATTTTTTTACCAAAGGCTTTTCGCAGTCTTTGATCATACTCCTTGATTTCATCTGGAACTGTCTCGTATTGATCGATTATGCTCTGATCTAATAAGACAATTAAAACCAGATTCCTCATCAATTTGACTGTTTTGCAGTATCAACATATGGATTACAGCTTTTAATAAATTGTTCGATATTGTCTCCTTGTCTGTATTTTTCAGCAAAAGTCTTCTAAAGATCGTGTCCATGTGCGTGGTCAGCATGTTAGTAGTAACTACTTCCCTTTAAATTGATGTTTCAACAAAATAAGTTATTATAACTATTTTCTTTAGCTATCAATCTTAATCATATATAGATAAAAATATTTAAATTATTTAATAATTACTTTATATTAAATAATTTAATAAAAATTTCAAAATATTAATTTTTTATTTTGAAAATTATTATCAAATTATAAAAATTGTAAATAAATTTTTTTAATAAAAATTTTTTAATAAAATAATTTTTTAATTATTTTAAATCATTATAAGTTTATTTAAATTTCCTTCACATGACTTTCAGTGAGGAGGACATGATAATCATAGATTTGCGTCTTGATATGGCCCATCTTGGTTAATGTTTTATTCTTATTAACCATCATAAGCGACAAGCTTCTAATGCCTTTCACATTCATTTCGTTATAGGATTCATTTTTTTCCATGCAATCCAGGTGGTCACGTACAAGAGTTGCGTAATCAAGTTGTTAGGTTGTATTTGTTGAAGATTTTGTAATATAGACTCTTGATAAATATTGAGATTACCCAGAGTTAGCTTTCCCTTTAAGAGCATTGTAAATGACTTTTCCTTTATATTCGGCATTATATAGAATTTTTTCGCTTCATAATGGATCAAGTATTCCTTCACTGAACATTGTCACTGTAAGCACTGTCCATAGTTGGTTCCTAACGTTAATAGGAGGTAGTACCGTTTCATATGGAGAAAGTTTCCATGGATTAATTCCAACTTCTGTTAGCCTGACTCCACTGGCTATTAATTCCGCAATGAAAGATCCAATAAAAATACATCAATTCAGGATGACATAATGTGCGACTATCCAGAGAATTTGGGTATTATCACTGTGGACATTGTAGTATCTCTTGATGAGGTCACAGGAGAATCTCATCAACAATCAAATTCTCAAGATATAAAGGACTGAGATAATTATTCATTTTGAGTTTCAATAGGACTAGACCCTGAAATGATTTATAAGGACTTCCTTTTATCCTTCGAATTATTTTCCATACAGCATGTGGCTTCTCTCTGCATTTTTCCTTGCATTAGATCGTTTATTTCCGAGGTTTTCATTGGCGCTTTGGCATTTTTTCCTAATATCAACTTTTTATTTTTTTTCGTTTCAAAGAGTTTGATAAGACGCAGTAACTCAGGCCTTTTTGAGGTCACAATCACAGTAGAATTTTTCCAATACTTTGGTGTTATCAATCATCTAAATTGCTGGAAGACATGCAATCGAATTGCTTTTGTTTCTCTCACATTAAGTGTTTAAAGGGATTCATTTGGAGGACTCGTACACTGTCGGAGAAGCAATATGAGTCTGTTCTGAAATGCCTACTATACTAATTATAGGGCATTTGCATGCTGCCCTATCAGATGCTGTCGAATAAGGTGCCTTCGTGTAGTCATTCGAAATTTGCACTGGGAGATCACTGTTCGAATGATTAATGACTGGTTTGTCCAGGTCAACCTCAACATGAGGATTTTCACCTAAAGCTAATAAAGTGGTCTATTTAAACCAAGGATTAAAGTAGATATCATCTAATTAATATTAATAGTAAGTTATCGCTATTATTTGGTTATTATATAACGAATAAAATATCTAATAATCAATCCACGTTATAGATAAAATTTAGTTAACTTTCCTCTATTTCTTATTGAAATTAAGAATTAAATTATTGATTATTTCGTCTGTAATTTTTGAGAGCTAGAAACAAAAGTATTCTCTTTTTACCTTGGTCACTTATTGTGCTTGATGACAATAATTATAAAGAACTCATCAACTGGATGATTAATAAGAAACAAAAACCCAATTTTTATAAATAACATACTTGGAAACAATATAAATTTTAAACTCAATGCAATCAGAGTACTTCATTTTACACTTAGATTTTGATATTTTGAATTATAAAATGTTTTGAAATTCCCAAGCTTGTTATAATATAGTTTGATTGTAATTTATATTTTATTTCGTTGCTTAATATATTATGAGAATGAAAAGCTCGTCCTTCTGGTATTTAAAACTTTAATCTGATAATTGAACGGTAATTTATATAGAGAAAATTTAAATCTAGTTTTTGAGGTATTTGAAAAAACGAGTTCTAATTTTCTAATAAAACTTATATTTATTCTAAAACCTCTGTCACTAATACCCATAACTCTTAAAATATACAAACGATGACATCAAGAGAAGTAGCGAGTCATTAAATGATTCATCAATCAGTAAATTGGAGTTGATAACTCTTTATATACATTATCGTTAGAGTAAATAAATATTCTAAGATTGTTGAGATTAGTTGGTTTCGAGCCTTTGTTTTAATTTATTAAATTAGTTTATATTCGTTTCATTTTCTATTCTTTTGACACATTACATATTATTAGTAAATGGCAACTGATGATCAGGGGAACGAGATTGGGTAATGAATCATTTATAATTATTTATTTTAATTTTTCTATTTAATACAAATTATTTTGTAGTAAGCTTTTTGTGGGTGGTTTACACCAATCAACTACCAATGGTTGGTTTAAAGTTAAATAATTAATTAAATTAAAATTAAATTAAGAAACTTTAAAAACTTATTTTGCTAAATTCGGTGAAGTTGTTGAAGCATCAGTGATGATGGATCATAGAACAGGAAGATCACGTGGTTTTGGTTATGTACGATATGGGGACAATGAAGCTGTACAAAAGGTTATGTCCACTAAGCATCATTTAGAAGGAAAAGAAATCGATCCAAAACCATGCAATGTTAACATGAAAGGCAGAGTGAGCGAATAAACTTAAATTTTTTTACATATTTATCAAAATTATAGAGTAGAAGACAATTAAAAATTTTTGTCGGTGGAATAGCTCCGGAACACAATGAAGAAACTTTGCGTGATTTTTTCAAACAGTTTGGAAATGTATTTTTATTTAATTGTTTTATGTTTTATTAACGATTATTATTACTACAGATAACAGAATTAACATTAATGAAAGATCAAAGTGGTCACAGACATCGAGGTGAGTTGTATTCGAATTTATAGTTTATATGTAAATTTCTGTATCTAATTATTGCTGGATTAGGATTTGTTAGATTTTAATTAAAGTTCTTTAATTTGTTTTTTAATAAATCTAATATTAATAATAATAAATTGTGGTATAAAATGGTAATAAAAGTAATTTTAATAATGTTTGTGTAATTATTTAATGTTTCATGGTAATTTTATTCAACATAATTAAAGTTGTGCTAATTTTAAATTTATGTTAATTATGATTGTGACAAGTCCTGATCCAATTATAAATATTGATAACAGTATTTATGTATATATGTACTGTACTGTAAGCAGTAAGAGTAGCAGTATTACATATTGTAGCCATATGTAGTTCTTTACTATTTTACTTAATTGTAAGCATTTAATATTTTTTTACGTAGTGATTACTTTATAGATTCTATTTAAATATCAATTTGAAAGAAAAAGATAAGTAGATGTGTTTCAGTTTTTGTTATAAAGTTTATCATTTATAGTTTTATCATGTTATTCTGCTTATTTTCATTTTTACTGAACATGTATTTTTTGCACAATAATATACACCCATCCACAAATATGTTTGTGCTCTTAAAACTAAATGTCTGCACGTGATTTGAAAAAAACCAGAACCTCTCCCTCATCCCTCTCGAAAAAAAACTCACAACACAGCTAAACTTAATGCGTTGCTGCAATGATACTCATCGACTGCTTACAGTAACAGTGACAATAAACAAACACTGATAAACCTTTCGTCACTGTTCAATTACAGGATTCGCATTTGTCGCCTTTGATGATGAAGCTGTCGTGAAGCAACTTATAAATGACCATATTTTGACAATTGGAAACAAACAGGTTTTAATACACTTTTCATTTTTTATCTATGCTGTACTGCAATTCATGGTGCACTGGTTATCGAGAACATTTTCATCTCAGAATTAATTATGGTGATAAATATTAATTCACTAGTTAATAATGCAGATGAGACAATATTCTTTGAAATGCGAAGCACCAATGTCAGTGCGGTTTAAGTATAGAAAACCAGATTTTCTTTAATAATGAATTCTTTATTGTCGTTTTAAATTCAAATTTTTTAGGTTGAAATCAAACCAATGGAACCTCAAGCAAACCGAAATAATAATGATATGACCAGCAATAAAAGGGGATTGAGTATGGGTTCAATGCAAGGTTGAAGCTAATACGTTGATAATAATATAATAATTTTTGAAAGGTGGTCAGTGGCCACAATGGGCCAATCCGAATACTGCTGGTTGGCCTACATCAACTGGTTGGGGTGCATGGCCTCAAGCACCAGGTAATGCAGCAAATGCTCCGAGCTTATGGGATCAAGGAACTAGTTGGGGAGGAGGTTGGGGAAATAGTATGGGTCAAAATGGTAGCAGTATGAATCAGCATATGGGTCGCGGTCCAGAAATGATGGCGAATCCCTGGGAACCTCAAATGTGGAACCCAAATCATATGGCCACATCAGCAATGCAACCCAACCAAGGTAGTAGTAATGGTTGGGGTCCGATGACAAATGGTGCGTGGGATCAAGGTCATCCAAACAATCAGTGGAATGCTTTAGGTGGAGGTATGTCAAGTAAAATATAATTTATTCTATAAAATTATTTTTCCTCTTCGCCAGATGAATGTGAAATATCGAAAAAACGATCTAGTATGTTAATAATAAGTTACAATGTTACAAAATGGCATTAACATTTTTAATTGTAATACGTTAATATTTACATATATATTCAATTAATTTATACAATGTTAAACACTGTATATATACCATATTATAATTTAATGAAAATTCACATAAATAATGAAAATCTTTTTCATAGCTAGTGACAAAAATCTTGAAGAAAATTATTCTAACATTACTTTAGCAATTATCTGGCGTCAGTTGGTTTTCATTGACATTATTTGACAGTTGCGTAATTTTTATTTTTCAAATTAACCTTTGAATATATAGATAAACTATTGTAATCATTTACAACGTTTTTATATCAGATAAAATTCGAACAGGTTGATAATTTTAAAAGCAAATTTATTTCTTGAAGTTTATTTTAACTTCTATGTAGACGTTAATTTCAAACCTGTTCATTTGCTATCATTATATTTTTTTATGGAGAGTTATTGTGTTTTCTTGAAATATTTTAATAAATTTGATCTTTTAGGCTTAATAGTTACTTGAGTAAATTACAGCAAATAGCAAAACTTCTCAGAAACGTATCATGGTGATTCAAAATTAACGTTTATATAAATTAATAGAAAGGTGTTATTGGAGTTTGGAAAAGGTATAATATCAATTTAATTTGTAATTTAAATGTATTTTTTACTAATCGTGATTATATTATTGATTGGTCAAACTTTTGAAATTAAGTAATTTTGTGAATATTTTAAGCAAAGTTCATTTTTAAGAATTTTTCCGATAATTTTTACTCAATACTTAATATTCTCTAAATATAAATATATAGCTTGTTAAAGTAATAATTATATATTCCGAATAGAGTTTATTCAAAATATTTTACAAATTTCAATGAAAAATAACAACTTAAGTTTCTCATGAGTTACAGTGGGTACAAATTTCAGATCATAATACTTAATTTTATAAATTTGTTATTCATAATGTGTATAATTGATGCTCAATTTCAATCTTTGCCAATGATTAAAAACATTGATTGACCATGATTCGTTGTCGCATTATTGTTTTCATCCAAGAAGTTAAGCTGGTAGGCACAAATTATGGATATAAATAAATTTATTTGCTATATGCAGTCATAGCTTACAATTTGTTTTTTTTTATCAAGTAAGCTTTTTCTTTAAAAACATTTGAACATGTTTTTCGTCGATGTAAAATTATGTTCGAAAGTACTTTATGTCCTGACATTAAAAACATTTTAATTATTACTATAATTAACATTACAATTAATTTTGTATCAATGCCATGTTAATCGAATATATTAAGTTGCTTGTTTCAGTTGTTGTATTTATAATTTTAAAATTTAAGTTACGTGTATTATTTAGGATTCAGTATGCAGACCAATTCGGCAAATGATTGGAGATCAAGTATTTCAAATGGTATGAACCCAAATGCAGGACCAATGCATGGGCAGTCTTTTGCTGCTTTTAAAAGATGAATCTTTTTACTGTAGCATAGTAGTTAATATAAAATGTAGTTTTTTGATGTTTTCATTATTTCTGTTTTGTTTCTTTGAAACTGTAAGAAAATTTTTAAAATAAATTATGTTATACAAATTGTTTATTTTGGTATTTTGTTTTAATACATCAAATAAATATGACTTCGATAAGACGATTTAAATGTTCTGATTTATTTAAATATAATAATGTGTAAGATTTTATGTTTGGTTTTTAATATTTGAAGGTTATTTGTATAGGAATCTTGATCCATTAACTGAAACGGTATGTAATTTTTTCATTTTTTATTTATTATAGATTTTAGTTCGGATTAAATTTTTATTTACGGTACTTAATACAATGGCCAGAGTTTTTTCTAGCTGCGGAAAATTATTGGGGTAGAATGTCTGGCTATATAATGTGTAAAGCTGAAGGCCAAGATTTAAATTGGCATAGTCATGTAACTGCTTTATCTGTTGCACCTGAATTTCGTAGAATTGGGTTGGCTGGAGCACTTATGGCAGAATTAGAAAAATTATCTATCCAGTAGTTACGTATATTTTGTTTCATATTTTAAAATCGGTATTAGAAAGGACTGTTATTTTGTTGATTTATTTGTTAGAGTGTCTAACTCTGTGGCTATTAAGATGTATAATTGTTTGGGTTATACCGTTTATAGAAGAGTTTTAAAGTATTACTCAGGCGAAGAGGAAGACGAAGATGCGTTTGGTAAAATTTTAAAGTTATTTAAATTATCTTTAATTTCTTAAAGACATGCGTAAAGCACTACCGAGGGATGTAGAGAAAAAATCTATAATTCCATTAGAACGACCTATTAGACCTGAGGAATTGGAGCATCCTTGATATCATTGATAGAATACAATTTTGGTCTTAAATTCTATGTATTTTTTTCAATTTGACAACGTATCAACTACATTAATCAAAACTTCAGATTTCATGATTGATAACTTTAAAAACTGGTTCATGATTTTAAACTTTTATCTCGTTTTTACAAATATTTTGTAGGAAATATTAATTTCGTCAAAAATCTTGTCTTTGTAATAATTTATTTTTTCCCAGAAATTTTTTTCAATATTTTGATTTAAGATTTCTATTAATCAAGTGAAATCTGATATATACATTGGAAATGTTCGTGGTCTAAATTTTTAAAATTACACTCCATTGGCATAAAGTGAAATGGAAATGTTACATTTTGTAATTTTCTTTTTAAAAGAATTGCTTTTTATTTTATATTTGTTACATGTTTACTCACTCCTTAACATTTTCGTCCCAAAAATTCGTGTGTATTTACAACATTCAATATCATTCACCACGAAGTCTACGTGCATGAAATGTTTGTAAACTCAGTTGGAGTATAGGACAAGTCAAATGAACACACAATATTGAGTCAATTACTGATCGATTGATTATACCTATTCTCTTCTTCATTTTGATTTTAAATACAAGTGAAATTGCAAAAATTTGCCATTTAATTTCTCACAATTAGCATTATTTTTCGTTATTATAGTGAAAGATAAGATACGATTGAATACACTGGTTGGATGTACTGATATCAAATATTATATTAACTGATATGATCATCTTGATTGTCTGCTATCCTTCTGCTTTTCTGTTTTAGTGTCTACTTAAATGTTTGATAATTGTCCACCAGGACCTTCTCTTTACAAATAATTTTTTTCTTAATCGGATTTTATATTCGTTGGCCAAGAATTGAGAGTCATTTTTATAAAATTCTTCTCGTTCTTTTATGTTGTTAGATTCTTCTTGTTTTCCCTGATATGTCAATGTGATAGGATTTGTCTGATTTGGTCCGTTTTATTTCTTATAATATGGCTGATTGATTTTCTTTCTTCTGTATTCGTTCGGTTTTTAAGATTTCTCGAGATAACAGTTCCGCGAGCAGAACTGTGCAAGGTAGCAAAAATTAGACCAAGGCACCAATCGACCCGTTCTAGAGAATAGTCTAAAAAGCAATAGGAAAAGATAAAATATTTCCGACTACGAAACCTCCACTAATTAGGAGAGGTTTTATGATTATAACTAAGTAAAAATGGTTTTGATCCTATAGTTTTTTAGCCTGGTTTTCTCCAGAAAGAGATTAAATTGATTTTTTAAAACCTTTGAAAAAAGGTAGAAATCAATCGACAGTAATCAACAATTTTATGTTCAAGCAACTAGAAGCCCAAACAATCAATCAAGCATTAAAAAATTTAAGAAATTCCAATTGCTTGAGAACAAGTAGCAGAATGACTTAATAATGAGAAAATCAAATAAATATTTGAGTAAAAATTCTTAATAGGCTTTCAGGTCGCAGATATAATTAAGGCATGATTTTTTTCCACTTATTGTATCATGGGAATTCGAGATTTATCAACGGAAGAATGTCTGGTCAAATATAAAATCTACGATAAACTACCAGTCAGACTAAAAAGTGTGATGAAGAAGGTATTGTCAAAGTACCATTTAAGAAAATTCACGAACTGGAAACAGGTTGAGCCGATAAGATAAATAAATTTAATGATCGAAAATTAATGTAGCCTATCAGCTAAAACTAGTCAATCAATTCCAGACTATGAATCTGTAGATCTCGATGCAGAAGTAGTAAAAATCAAGCTGGGCAGAGAAATAAACGATCCATCGCCAAGAAAGAGCAAACAAGGATCAAGTTCAATACAAGAAATGCAGAACAAAGCATTTAAATAGCAAAATGGTGATATACCTCAATTGAGAGGAGAAAAGGCACTGTATTTGTCTCAGAATATTTTGATCGTAGTAGAAAGTAAGACATGGCACATTACTGCCATCCTCAAAACCAATGAAGCAGACCTCGACGAATTATGTCTCGACTTTAGCAACCTAGAACTCAAAAATGTAAAAGCAAGGTTCAGCAATACAACTACCAATAACAATGACTGATGCTGACATATCTTTAATCATTATATATCATTTATTTACTCTATGACGCATGACTTATTGTTATAATGAGCTTTTTCTTAAAGTGTTATATTTACTAATTCGTTATAAAATTATCAATAAACTATTCAATTAATAATTATAACAAATAAACAGAGGATAACTAAAATTAAACTTAAAAATGTAAATTCTCAATATAATGTGCAATATATCGATTACGGTATACATAATGTTATCATCTTTAGAAATGATTTTATTATTTAGAATTAAAGTTACATATCCACCTGCTGGACTCATTCTCATTACTGTTCCTAACTTTGCCAGCTATCCGTTCGACACTGTCATCAGTAATAATTTCCATTCATACATGGAACAAGAGTGTCGGACTACTGTAATTTCAAGAACCAAACGTTCCTAACTAATAATATTAAATTTCCTGGTAGAGGATGTCATCTTGTCAAGCACAGAGAACTCAACAAACTACTCCCATATTACTTATGTACCCAGAGCAGAAAGCATGCATTAAATAGATCATAGCTGCAATTACAATCCATTTCCGTGGATCTAAAGAAGCAATTTTCTTACCAAGGAATCAGGCCTGGGAGATCACAAATTATGATGAAAGGCTTCTTTTTACTTTCACATCATTGGCGAATACAGTTATCCTGGAAACTAATCGTAACGACACTCCAGCTAATGAAAAATATCTTTATCTACACCCGGACTATACTTACCTCGATAACGGAGAAGCAATATTAAATAAGTTAACGTTTATCAGAAGACATATATTGTCATATTATCGAGATGTGTCTCAAAATATCTTAAAGGTAAAGATTCGGCTTCTAGAGTTGAAGTTTGCAACCGTTTTCTTTCCAGAAGTTGTAGGTATCATCATCTAGGTCATTTTATTAGCAGTATATTGTAGTATTAAACAAAACCTTTTTATAATTGTACAATTGTATTGTTGTTGTATCATTTAATAATCAATAAACGTTATCGTAAACGTGAATCATTGTGTTGTTGACTAGATAGGTTCATCAGTTCAAATGACATCATATCACTGAAGAAATCAATATATAAATTGTCAACACAGAATATCAATCTCGATTTTCAATACGAAAGTTTATAATTAAAATCAGGAAACAGAACCACAAAAGGCACAAACGATGGAATGAAAGAAAGGAATTCAAAATACAAAATTTCATAGAGAGTAGTTAGAAATGAGATATATTACATTTTTCAATTGGAAAATATTGAGTTTAATTTGTTTTGTTGTAAATATCGCTTACTATAATTATGATAATCAGAACTTGGAAATTCAGATCAATAAATTTCAGTCGATATTAAATATAGGAAAAATACGTGACACCCAAATAGCACATGATGTCTTGAAATCGTTCAATTCAGCAATCTGCGATCATCAATTAATTTTCAAATGTGATCTATATGTAATCAATAAAGAGTAACTATGATAACTGCCACTACTACATTAGGTTCATATTGAAAAATAATAATAGAATTTCAACCTAGAAAGTGTTTTTTTTTGCAATATCTTTAAACAGGTCATCAAAAAGTATTTTTTTTTAATAATTTAATTTATTTAAAATTACTTTTTAAGTGATTGATTATTAAGACATTGATAATAGGAGAAAAATTAAATTTAAGCAAAATTTTTGGAAATTCAAAGGAATTATCTCTCTGCCTTAGTTTCCGTGCGGGTTTCATTGTTGGGTATTATTTTTATATGTTAGTAATTTCGGGATAAATAGGGGTTTTAGAATTAATAATTTGAAGTTGTCAAGAGAAAAATGAAAATAATTAACTTATTTTCATTTTAATTAATGATATTTTAACAATTCATTTTCAATTTTAAACAAAATTAAACAAAGTTTTTATCATAAATTAAACCAAATTATTATCATATTTAATTAT
>JBBMOY011111443.1:0-10708 GCA_037951405.1 Platydemus manokwari
ATCATGATAGTAATAATAATAACTGTTTCAAACATAACAATAAAAGTACAATTCATAAAATAAGTTATATTTTATCTTATCTAAGGGAGACAAAATAAATCAGATAACAAATAAACAAAAATAGTAACATAAGAAATCTATTATATTTGAATTTTATCAGATGAATAAAACAAATATTCATACAAATCAACAATAGAAATAAATTTAGTAACAGCCATAGCGCTGTACAAATGTATGGAATAAAATAATAATTTCAAAGAATAAAAATGGCGCCAGCTATAGAAACGGCACCATAGAAAAATACTATATAAGCACAGTGGAAAATATAGCATTCACCCATCATAAAAAGTGATTTACAAGTGAACCAGCTCACAGGCGAAATCACAGAAGCTCATTACAGAACACGTGAATAATCATCTGAAGACCACTCAACGATTTCATTTTCCAGCCATATTCGTAAGATTATTTTGTTACCATAGCGTAACTATTCAGTAATTAATTATAACTCTTGGGTGTCGTCTCCTCTTAATCTCCTTCCGGTACTCGGTATTTGGAGTATCAAGTAGTTATTTGCTTGCGCAGTGTACCATGAATTTTGGTAAATTTGTTTTTGCTATTTTTTCGTGTTACCTTGTTTTCGTTTTCATAAATAAATAATTTAATAATAACTATTGTGTTACCATATTTAGTAAATAGGGGTTTTTAATATCGTTTTATTATTACAGATTTCACTGGTGTCAATGGGATATTGCGAATCCTTGTTGCCACAGCTAATAGTATTTCGGGTTATCATTTTAAACCTTTGATCAGTCTATTTTCCGATAGCTTCGTCTCCATACGAGCTATTGAAGCCCTCAATAGGACCAGCTAAAATTGTCAACCCATAACCACATATATTCATTAATAATTAAAACAAGAAAATACCGATGATAAAGTTATATTGAACTAAACTAAAAGAAATTCAGAATTGAAGTATAAATTTTATTCAACCAAATATAATCAAATATAAATATCAATTTAAATTAACCACAAAAGGAAATTGAAATTTATATAAATGAAATGATAATGAATAAATAATTATTATATTTCTATAGATAACAATAGTAATTATTTTTCAATCTTCTTGTGACTTTTATTTTGTTATAATTCACGACTCTAGCGTGATAATATTTATCAAATGGAAATCTAAATGATGATGAGCTAAAATCTAAAAGATCAAACCATAATATTAAATAAAAATAATAAAAGCACTAAGTAGCACATGATTGAATGCACATGGATATGGAGGCAAAATTCCCTTTGTTCACAAAAAGATTTTTATCACAATATAGAAACTCGATATCATTAAATATTTCACAACAAATTGCACACGATAATCATTTGCAACATCAGAATAAGAAATTTTCCGAGTTTAAATAAAACTGTTGAGAGGACAATTAAAGATTTAATTAAATTTAAAATGGAACAAATTTTAAATAGCAGTGACGTGAGCCGATAATTTTTTTTTTTATAAAACCATTTAAAATAACTCAAGTCACGACTCCAATTATTCTAGTAAATTAATATTTTATAAAAATCTGATTTGAAAATTTTTCAAATTTCAATTCATTATAAATCCTCACAGACGATATAAAGGAACATTCATTCTCAACCTCGAGGAGGGTGTCTTCTCCAACATTAGGTTGTCATTAATATTCAGTTGTGTATATCTATATGTAACAATCTAAAATAAATCATTTTATTTGCATTATTGTGTTGTATTGGCTTGGTTCTGTTGCTATTTTTATAACGTAGAAGTATTGTCAATACTATTTGAATTCAATCGCAATCTATGTCCAAAACAATCGAAATAAGTTTTTCAAATATTGATCATCAATCGTTCCTCTCTGGTTTTCATTTAGGCCAATGGAAATATTTGAATTGAAGGAAAAAGATATTCAATTCTGCAATGACCCACTAATTCTAAAATATTGCCATTTTTTTCTATTTAATATATTATAAGAAAAATTATTCCAAATATATGACTGTAGAATCAATTCATTATTCCTTGGCTTAATGGCAAGATTTGGAATTTATAGCTGGAAAAAAGCACTTAATAATTCATGAAATGATTAACTAATTTGACCTCTGTTGGTTTTCCAGTCGCATTAAGTTATATATGTTCAAAGTGATTCACGATAAATAAAATTCAAGTTGATAGTGAAGTTTTTATTCAACCAGCATTTAAATACAAAATTATTTTTAGGTTTCATTTTTATTCTGTCGATAAACTTCATCCATTTATTGATTTTTTAAATCCATGTAAATATTCAAGATTATTTTATTTATTTATAATATTTATTAGTGTTATATGAACGTCCTCTATTTTATTGTTATTTGGTAATAAACATATATGTTTGTTCCTATTGTTTAACGATTATTAATAATCAAGTACACTTCAAATAGATCGAAGTATTAATAAATGTGAAGCGTTCTCAAATTACAAAGAAACATTTGTTTGAAGCTGTTGAATAATGTCGATTGTGGAAAAAACACATTTCACAGTGTTACCAGTTTAATAAATTATTTTAAACAAAATTTAAGAGCTGTCACTCAATGCCAAGAAATAAAATGAATACCTTTACTGCTTAACTGGGTGTATTCAGAGATTGAGATAGAGAAGAAATGTAAATATTTCGATGATATAATTTTCGTGATATGACAAATTGAGAATGCTTTCTTGGTCAACTGAATCAACTGTCTATCTTACGATAGAAAGAGCTTTTCTTTACAAATGTAGCCTATTTTAAGACCAATCCACTTGAAATTAAATAGAATCATTCTTGATTTTGTGCTCACTGAATTTGCACTTATAATAATAATAATAATAATTATTATTATTATTATTATTATTGCCAAGTTATTTTTGTAAATATACTGTTTACTTAAAGCCGAGAAGACATAAAAATATTTAATTCCATAAATCAGCTAAGGATAATTCAATAACCAGACATCATTAAAAGATATATTTATCTGAGATAGGTAAATCTAAATTCATGATTCTGATGAATAGAAATGACTTGCTGACATTAGCAAAGGAACGATTAATAACCACTCTCTACCCATAATCCCACATAGGCTCAGTAATTGGGTCAGTAAAATATTTATCTAAAATATTTGATCTCGGTATAACACTAAATGGGTTGCAAAATTAAGCATTAGTCGATTCTGATAGAAACATTTGTTCGTTAATTTACATATTTCACGAAAATACTTATTACATTCATCAAAAAAATTATTGGAAATACATTCAAAAATAATTTTTACTAAGTGGATCACTCCACGTATTTATCGTTGCGAAGTTTCTTGATTCGAGATACCTTCTATTAACGATGAGTGAAATAGGCATAGAAACCCGTATATCAATATATTCTCGAATAAAGTAACAGATCATCATAATAATTATTTACCATTTATAAAATCATATATATATATATATATTCATAAAGTTGTTGCGCTTAATGAGTTGAAACTTTTACAAACAGGACACATCAGTTACATTTCCATAACCGACAAAATTTTATTTAACAGAAACACTAAATAAAATCGAATATTTTTATTTCAAAAACGACTTATCGTTGATTATATTTACAAGAAAGAATCCTGAAAAAAGTTTCCTTTATTTGAGTATTGGCTAAAGCATAACAAAATGGATTCAGAGGACTGTTTATATAACAAAGCCAATAAGCTAGACGGTATATGTATTTGTTAATGCAAGTTTGTTTCAGTTCATGGTCATCACAGGCTGCCTTGATTAAGATGACGATATGGAAAGGAGTCCAACATACAATGAAAGCACCCAGAATTAGACTAATCGTTTTTAATGCTTTCACTGCTCTATTTCTGTTCTGCGCGATGTTACCTTGAACACTATTGGTTTTCTGAATGACTCCGTAAAATTTCTTTGCTACTTTTTGTAGTGGAGATCTTAATGTGAAAGATGTTGCCTTCTCACGATTGTCAGAAACGAGAAACGTTGTTGATTTTCCCATCTTAGATTCACCGGCCGACCTCTGTTTCCATATCGGCGATGAACTAGCTATTAAACATTCTCCTCCACTATTGAATCGGTTTACGTGAAGATTGAAAGACGATTCCAAATTGTCAACGTCAATAAATTCGAATCCTGGAATTTCACAACAACTATGATGATGAGTTCGAAATAAACTTGAGTGATCTCTATGAATATTGCAGAAACAATGATGATGAGATTCATTGACATTATATTCTAAAGGAGTTTGGAATGAAATCGATTTATTTATCGATCCGTTGTAGTGTCGATGGGGATAATCGATGGTTGAATGCCTTAGATTTTCATCCGAGATCAAAGGAGATTCTACATTTGGAAGTTGACCGGAATAAAGTATAAAGCAACTTGAATGGGATTGGCGTAAGCTTGCAGATTCATAATCGATTATTTTGTAGGAACTGGAGTAATTTTGCTCTTCTTTGCCTTCATATAAGCGGATTTCTTTTTTCTCAGTGATAGTCGTAGGATTTGCCTGTCTATTAGCTAGTGAAATAAGAAAGAAATTATTTACTCGAGCTTTCCGAGCATCAGATCGTTTTTGCAAATTCAGTGCAACTCTATATATTCCTATATATAGAGCTATCATCACAACCAGAGTGACCCAGAAGTAGCAGACTGTTAATATTGTGATAAAGACAGGCTTGATAGAAAATTCTGCATAACATTCATTCATTTCTCTTTGTCGACCGACGACATATGGCCAGCTCATTATTATTGTGTAAAACATGATTGAAGGTACTACCCAGGTAAGAAATATCATCAATACTGTTATTTTGTCGTTTCTCCATTTCAGGTATCGCATTGGTATTTTTATGGAACAGAACCTATCAACTGTGATAAGAAACACAGTATATTGTGACGTGAGACAGGCCGTATAATCCATAGACAGCCATAAATCACATAACAATTGACTTAGAGGCCAAAATCCGAGAACAATATAAAGAGTATAAAGATTCATTGAGAAGAGACCAATAAGCAGATCTGACACTGCCAATGACGCAATAAAGTAATTCGAAGAAACTCGTAGAGCAGGCTCCAAATAGAAAGAACACAGAACCAAGATATTTCCCCCAATCGTTACAACGCTGAGAGTAATTGAGAGACTCAGAATAATTATGGATTCAAAAACTGTTGGTGGCTGATCTTCAAATCTGTTGATGATCGATTGGTTCATTTTTGGAATCGATCTAAAAACCGACTATTAGTAATCGCATAAAATATCTGTCAAGTTTGAATATCCTAGTTCTGTACTTTTTGTCCATGTGCTATTTAAGCAGTAATAGACCAGCAATAATCAAACCGATTTGTTTAAGCTAATAGCCATTTTTTGTTTTGATTGAGACTTCGTATGGATTACATATTTGAATAAATATTATAGTTAACAACTATACAACAAAAGGTGAACTTCTGATATATTTTGTGAATCACAGAATCTGTGTGGAGTTATGAATGTTTTTTGAGGAAGTTCGAGATTCTTGTTAGGCTGAGTTATTTGATATTATTGAGGATTATTGATTTAACACATCTAGTTACAGTTACTTGTTAGTTAATTATTGATTGTTTGATCGATTCTGATAAATTCGATGTTTTTCCTTTGATTTATCGATTTTTAAAATCATTGCTGGTGTAGATTCCAAAATAATTTCATTTTTATATATCCTTGTTGAATATCTTACGTTATTTTATAATGGTGCTATCAATCGGACTAAAATCTTTAACGAAGGAATAATAAATAAATAAATCAATCAAAAGAAATAATTTTTGTGATGATTTAGTCATTATGCTATTTCATCAGGTAATCTAATGATATACCGATTTCATAGTCCGAATTCAATAAATATTCACCGGTAGCTATTCTATTGTATAGCACACCTCGTTTATAACTTTTTTGTGCTTTAACATCGAAGTAATAGCTATTAATAAGATAAATGAATTGAATTTATTATTGCTATTATTTCCATGAATGTCATTAGCAGAGCATCATACGGATGAATAATTAATCTCAACGAACAGATCCAAAAAACAATTACAGTAGCACAGATTTGAAATTTGCAAAAAAAATATAACTGTCATACCTGTCAGTTTAAAATTTGTTACCATGGCAATATTACTGGGATCGGAAATTATTTTAAATTAAGGTTAAGAAATTAATCTGAGGTAAAGAGGTATAACTAGCATTCAAATATGTCTCCATGACCAAATCAATTTTTGAGAAACAATTGTAATTCATTAACAGTTTATAGTTAGCCAACTGTATTGCTTTAAGTAGGTGTGTTGTATTGGTTATTTGAGAGCATTCAATTACGTGATTTCAGTAAATTTAAATCAACATGATATTCCCAAAGATTCAAACCGCTAATGATTTATGAGCAGTTAGAGACCGATAATTGGTGCTTCCACCCAAAATCTGACTACTTACAGAAAATTATGTGTGTAATACTTTGTCGAATTAGGAACAATAAACAAGATGATTGATATATTCAATATAATAACAGTGTCAACAATTGTGTAATGCATAAAGTTAAAAGATAGCAGTATAATGACCGCAAGAATGAAAAAAAATCGCGGAGAGAGCTAATTGGTGCCATACCTCAATGTAAAACTGAAGAAGCTTTTGATTTTATGCAGCAACAAATTCTGTTTAGACACTGTGGAGTTGTTATAATTAATGTTTCACAATCGAATCTCCCCTGTCGGAGATCGATGCAAATAAATAAACAAAGTTGATAATAAAATTTACCATTTGCAAAATAGAGATTGAATTGATTCTAATGAATGAGTGAAAATCTTCTTGAGAAATTAATAAGTCCTACTTGCGAATGTAATAATAAGAATTCCGTGACCACTGCAATAACTGTTTGTATTTATGGACACGTATCCGATTTATCACGAGAAAATATTGTACCATTGAACTGAGAAATGCTTTAGTTTATATACCATTTTTGATTGTGGTCGGTGGTGGTATTGATCAATCATTTAATATTTCCCATGGCGAATTTCTTAAGTTGCCACAAATTTGAATTTGAAATATCCTAACCTACTAACCTACTATTTCCATGGCAACGTAAATCAGTCATGGTAAATAAATTTTTCCATGAAATTTTATTCTGATTTCTGTCACCAACAATCTGTTTTATTTTATATTTATAATTATTTATAACTATGTTTTATGTTTATTATGAGTTTGCGTGTGTCCAAAATTATTAGTAAGCTATGAGTGTGCAATTTTGGTATCCGTGCAGCCCAATAAAAATTTTAAAGAACATTATTAACAAAACTAGATATATCTGTAAAACAAGATTGATTGTATGAGTTTGATTTATCAAAACCTTCTGACTGAATGTCGATCAAATAATATGGAATAAATAAAAATCATTTTGACTATCCATTCATAAAAGTAACACCATTTTGTTTCAAATAACTCATTTCGGTTTAACGATGGATAATTATATATTTAGTTAGTGTGACATATTTTTGCTTAAACTAGCGTATTTTGATCAGATAACAATTTACCTCCACGGGCTTGTTTTACGAAATGATCAAAAATGATCAGATTTCATTTCGTGATAGATCTGCATGACGATGATTTCATTTGCGAGCTACCTCATCCGGAAAATATTTTTAATAAGCTTCGATTTTACAGTGTATGTTTAATGAGGTGTTGAAATAAAATTATCATTTATGGTTGGAGTTAATAAATTAGTGATGAGGCTTTCTGTGCCAAATATATTTTAACATTTTATTTCGATTTATCGCACACCCTATAATATTGATGACAAGTTGATGAGTAATATCGGAACAGAAATTAATTAAAATAATTACGAAAATCAATAATTATAATAAAAATGCTGATAAAAATATTATTAATAATTATTTAGAGTAGATTATTGTTTCGTATGATACAAACTTTAAAATAGTTATCATGGATACTGCGGCATCTTTGCGTTTAATAATAGTTGTCGTTAAAAACTGTATTTGAACTTGATCTTATTTTTTGACTAACAATTGATGACGGTCATTTTTGAATTCGTATGTAGAGTTATACTCATACATATAGTGAGCATTTTAAATTGAATTAGATTTTTAAATATTTAATTTTGTATAACATTTGATTTCATATAACATTATATTGATTTGTTTATATAATTGAATTTCAATATATAAATTGGTGTGGTGTAAATTTCAGTCCGGTTTTGATGAGTGTTTTACAAAATAGTAGCGACTTACACATTTAATATCAAGTTAGCACAAGCATTTTCTATTTAGTTGGTAATCTATATCCGAAAACGGTCATGGAATTATATAAAAAATATAAATAATAATAAATAATTGTAACAATTAGAAATATTATATCATAAAGCAGATTTCATTAAGTTTTAATAAAGATATGATGTAGCTTCAGCAGACATTGTAAAGTCTGAAATGACGGCAGTAAAATTAGGAATATCTAAATGGGAAATTGAAATCTCTTGAAAAGAATTTAAATAAAATATTTCCTGGGTTTAATACCAGAAGTAATTTCAAATTTTAAAAACAAAATTAAAATTATTCAACATAAGCCATAAATAAATGTTGTATTTATTAGAATATAGTAAGAGTTACAGGGACATACTAGTTAGTAGGTTATGCATAAACGTAAAATATTCTTCTACGCAGAGTCACTCGACTTCATTTCGACTTAAAAAGTACACAAGATCACTAGGAGGATAACGTTTGAATTAATCATGCATTTTATTAAGTCACACTAAGTTCTCATTCTGATGATAAACATATTTTATTTTATGAGGACTATTTTATGTAAAATTAAAAACAAATGCAAGAATAAATGATGGCATGAGAAAAGTAAATAATAACCGGACCAATTAATGATAATAAGGAACGAATAAGTAAATATTGAAGTAGGAATATTAGTAGTTATTACAAGGATTCAATAGATCTTTGATGTTTGTTGTTTTCATGTTCGTTTTCAAATAATATTTTATGTAATACTTGAGGGTAACATTTATCCATGAAATAAGAAAATGATTCTATTGAATTATCATCAAATATTGTTTGTGTGCAAAACAGCTAATTTATTGTCTTCTCTAGAAAATCGACTTATAGTAAATTATAAACATACAGTCTACATTAAGTAAAAATGAAAGACGATGTCAAATGCAAATTTTAATTCTGAAATACTTTACATTAGAACACCACCTTGCATTCATATTCGTTTTTATGCTATTGTTCTCGTTCAAATAAATATACATTTAATATTGATAACTTTACTCTATCTGCATTTGGTTGCTTTTATTCTCTAGCATTCGAAACTACAGTCTGATGTACATATCAGTTTTAAGCTGTTCTTCAATAAATTGAGTTTAACTAAATCAGCAATTTAAGCTTAGGATCAATATACAAGTATCTGTGATTGGTGCCTTTATTACATCCTCACATGAATAATCGAAGCTCTAATAATGGAATTTGTAAAAACTTATAAACTAGTAGAATAAATATTTTTTAAAGATAGTCAGTGAACTTAGCTCACATTGGAGTGATGTTTGAAATGCGTTTTTGCATACAACAAATTACCACAACTATAGAAGTTACCAATCAGTATTGTACGGCATGAAACATACTCTAGCCCAGTATTTCAATCTGACATTAAGGGGTTTTATTTGATTTTATTCAGTTACGGGCAAACTTCTCATCTCATTTGATATTCGATAAGGGCTTTGTAAAGTTTCATATTTAGAGTAATAAATAATTTTTTGATTGGGTGAACCGAACCCAAAAGAATAATTTCCAAAAGGATTCTTCAATACAATCTTAATGCCAGTAAAACATCATCAGCAATATTCTGCAATTCAACCGAAAAAACATTAGAAAACAATTATAAACAATGGTGATTACTGGTTTTGGTTTAAGCAATCAAAACGTAAACAATTTTAGATAAGATTTTGGTATATTGTTTTATGGATGATTGGTCTGGCATTATGGTTTATGAATTTTTATAATAAATTTTTTTATCAGTTAGTATGTTGTGAAAAACATGGGCACTCTGGTTACATAAAATATTACAATGGAAATAGAAATAAAAAATATTAGTAAAGGTAATATTGTTATTAATAATAATAAAAAAAGAATAAAAAAATTTAATAAGAATATTAACAAGTTAAATTTAATAGAGTCCAAATATTTGTAAGAATAAAATACGAAATAATTTATAAAATAAGCTGATATTTCTCATTAAAAATATGATGAACGAGTAGAAAATACTCAAAACATATCAAAGGAAATATGGTAAACACTCATGATATCAAAGGAAATAAAACTATAAAGATGATAATAAGGAAAGCCACTAATGGAAAAGCTGCGAAACTTAGCGAGGGTGACATTTAACTTTGATTTAATTGACTATTTATGGATTAAAATTTTCTAGAGGGGAAAAAATTGCTCGTAAGTGGTAACATCATTTTTTATAATTTTTATTTTAAATTTCTATAATTGCGTTTTTTGTAAATAAATTATAATGACTTTGAACTTATTATTCATTTATATTAACCATTTAAAAAAATAGTCATTTCAATAATAATAATAATAATAATAATAATAATAATAATAATAATAATAATAATAATAATAATAATAATAATAGTA
>JBBMOY011111554.1:0-10707 GCA_037951405.1 Platydemus manokwari
ATAATTTTCTTTATTACAATTTCTGTTTAATTTTGAATGTACTATGAAATAATATAACCTATTTATTATAATCATATACTTTCATTCAATATTTAGTGAAAACTAACTTAATTTAAAAACATTTTTGATTTTTATCATTAATTTAAAATCACAAAGTCGAATGTTTTGTTTAAATATTTATAGCACATTTAAATTTAAAGATTAATATAATGGAATATAGTGAAACTATAGAATTCGAAATTATTAATAAACCGGCATCTCAATTTTTTATTAGTGAAGGTATTGTGATTTTTATTAACTTGTGATCTTATAAAGATAATAGAAAATGTCAAGGGAAAAAGGACTAATAAAAATTTCAAAATTGGAAAATCATTTCAATATTCATTAAAAAATTATGAGAATCGTTTTTTAATATGGTGAGAAATTACAAATTTTATAAAATATCTCATTATGTATAAAAAGGAATACTAATGACAACATTTTAACCATCACTGAGTTGTCTACAGATTTTGAGTTGTTAGGAAATCAGATTGAAATTGAATTTCAAAAAAGTCAGGTCCTTCATGTCAGTGTTTACGAAACTGAAAATGACATACAGTTTTTAATTTCAACCTCGTTGTTAGTGATGAGGTTTTCTTTACATCATCCAAAAAAATTACGCCAACCAGTGAATGATTATTTGACTGATATTTTAATATTAAAACTTGGTTTCAGAATCCTGAAAATTTTCAATATTCAATATTTTACGGAATCAATGACTTAAACGAAATGAAGCACTGTATCACTCCATATTTCAATGCAAATGAAATCACATCAGTTAACAGCATAATTGATTATAATAACAAAAATATTGGTTATTTTAATTATGGTTTATCAAATGGCAGTGTTTACACATTTGTCATCCAAGAGACAGTTCTTCCAGGTTACTTTTGAAAGTTTAACGATTCTTTACGTTATATATTCGAATTTGTTTTAGACTCATTTAGCTATTTTGAAATGAAAGAAGGATCATTGTTCTCGAAATTAATATCTGGCTTTATATCTAGACCAAAATCTAATGATTATATTGATACATCAATACAAGATATTACATATATTGAAATCAACGATCAAATCTATATTGTCAGTATTTCAAGAGACAATAAGCTGAAATTATGGAGTTTAAAGGTTTGAGTTTTTTATGGGGAGTTTTATTTGATGATTATTATGTCAATTTGTTGAAATTATTGACCATGTTACATTGGATTGTTATTGTTTTATGATTAATTTAGAATAATTAATTCAATTAATATTATTCCAGGATCGATATTGCGTTGCGAGTGAAGATCTATTAGAATCGGTTTTAATGTCTAATAATTCCAATAGAACGATGTCGACCATCAATTTCAACAGTATCATCTCTTCCCATAAGATCAATTCTTTTCTGAAATCAAATATTAAAGTTTTCCTTGATACCGTTGTTGTTTATTTTCATGTTTCTCTCGGCAAAATGGTCTTCACCAATTGGATAATGATTCTGGTCACGGATCCACATGATAAAGTCAATTCAAAACAACCGTTTCAAATCATATCCAACATCAATCAACCTGTGGATGGTTTGAATTTGATTGATTTTGAAATCAGTTATAATATCACCGATAAGGACAAACTTGGTAAGATTATCCATTTTTTTTGATTATATTTGATTATATTTATGTAAAATGATTATATATAAACATTATATTAATAATGGTGATTGTATCTGGTGATGTTTCATTGCGATTATGTTATCAATTTTAATTCATTATTTTATTGGCTTGTAATAATTATATATATATAATTATCTGGATCAATTGGCGAATCTCCCCCTGAACAAGTCTAAGAGGAGGGGGTTCTTCAATCAATTCAATTTGGGGTGGAGAATCTTCAGTTGCACATATTCAATAAATCTAAAAACATCTACTCATATTGAGGATTGTTATACCTTTGTCTTGAGGTGTGTACGAATTATTTCAGATCCAAACCCATTTTCTTTAGGCGGATCTGGAGTAGTTGTGGAGGTGGAGAAATCTTGTTTTTCGCACAAATCAAAGTATTATTGTGAACGAATTCCTGCTTCGGCTTTGTGGGAAATAGTGGATACCAGTGTAAGATTCACAATGGGTTACATATGGAAATGGTGGATAAAAGAGATGTGGACACACTTTTACCCATTATTCTTATTTTGATTTATTATTTGGTTTATTTTTTTTGTTAATTTTGGAACGGGATTCTTCAGTCAATTAATATAAGGGGGAGATTCTCCAATTGATCCAATTATCTTTATATATTAATTATATTATATGGTGAGGATTAAATCTCTCAAATCGTGGTTAATTATTTATTTTTGATGCATTTGAATATCCAACAAACATTTCCCATTTATGAAGAAAGCATAGACATGACACAGACCTTAAGTCTGATCTTAGAATAGTTATTATGAATTCTTTTATCTCGATACTAAAACGACATTTAAATCATTGATATAGTTTAATTGGGATTGTTAATGAATATTAATAATAATTATTGTTGATTATAATCAAATATAATTAGTTTTATTTATTATTATGGGCGATATTAGCCTACACCAGACATGGCTCTTTGTCTGTCACCAACCAATAATGCTTGATTTTCAATTTGTTTATTTATCGAATTAATGTTTGGATTGAATTACCGTTATTATGTTCACATGATCAAGATCGTTTGTTGGGATTTATTCAGGGGAGATTTATTGTTGATGATTTTGTTATTGAATCGATCATTCTCAGGTATTTGGAGTTTGGTATCCGATAGAAATAGTGAGAAGAATAGTTCTCATTCTGTTAATTGGATATCGTTAAATGATGATGATGATGATGAACCAGAAACATATCGTTGTCGCATTTACAATGGATTAAATGAGCTTGATATTCACATTGAAGACCATCAAGATCCACAAGAAGCAATCATTAACAAAATATTTACTCCCGGAGTTCTGTTGCGACTGGCTGTTGTCAATACTTTGAATGTATGGTGTTTATATTTGATAGCTAGATGTGATAATTGATTGATTAAATGATATTAGAAATATCGAGAATCTGATTCCATTTTATCATCAAAATCAACAGTTGATGAATTGAAACATCATTTGGTGTTAATCGTTGAATCAAGGGTAATTTGATTATTCATTATTGATTATTATCTATTGATAATCGATACCATATGCGTGTAAATAATAGGTGGTCAATAATTATTATTTATTGATTATTAATATTGATTATTATTTATTGATAATCGATACCATCTGTGTGTTAATAATTGATCACAAATAATTATTAATTATGATATTATGATATCAGGTGGAAAAAGAATTGTTATCATATCTGGAACAAGAGACAGATATCGATGTGATGGAATTGAATCGAAAACAATGGTATCACATTTTCAAAGAATGTGTTGAAGAGCATTATTGTTTGATGGAACCATTGGGAATTGTTTCTGTTGCTGGAACATTTGGATTGAATCGTTTGGGTGCTTTATCATTGATGAGATGTCCCAATGAACTGGAACGAGTATTATCATCGAGTTCATTTACCGATAATCTATATCGATTCTATGGTAAATAATATTTTGCCCATAATAATACTGATGGGAAATGATAATGATTCTATCAGACAGGAATACCATTGTGTCAGGATGCACATTGTTGAGATATCTGAATGAAATCTCTCGACAAATACAATCCACTGAAATGTGGCCATCAATGGAATATAAAATATTTCAATTGGGAATTCGACCATTGGATGTGACGAAAATGCTTTTATCGATGCAGTAATTTTGTTATTGGTTTGATTATCAATCTCTCACTCTTTCTCCTTCCTCTAGATTTGATATTCCATCTGTAATCAATTCTCGAATAGAAAATCAACCAGAAATCATTGAAAACACAGTGAAATTGTTGGAAACAATGGATATTGAAATCGATCGTGGATTATTAGGTGATGATTTTTCTCATTATTGATGATGAAATAATGAATTGTTGATTTTCTCCAGAAACCACAGTCACCATGGAAACACATCGAATGTCATCATTCAGTATGGGAATGTTACATTATGCTATTTGTCAGGTTATTCGTGATCGAATATGCTTATCCATAGCCATGATCACTCTACTGGTTCCACGCGTATGTTCTTGTCTCTCTCTATTTATTGATCTTCATTTATATGTGTTGTCCATTTCATAACCATTTACAGATCATGAACATCTCTCAACCGGAACAATTACAAAATCTTGTCCAAAGATTGGAATGTTTAATCAAATCTCTCATCTCGATCCATTGGCTTTTAACATTGCGTCAGAAATCCTCATTGGAATTGACGTAATAATGATTTTTTATCTTTTCTCATTCATTTGGTTGGTTTGTTTGTCGTAGAGATCTTCAAAAAAGCCAATTGGAATCATTGAACTTGTTAGAAAATCGATGTGTCGATTTGATTGGCACCGATATATTATGCTTGAGAATTCTTCAATCTCTTCAAATCAAATATAAATCATCATCATCTAATAACAAGGCATCCATAAATTGGCAAATGAAATTGACAGAGGAAATGTCAATGATTGTCACATATCTCAATCCCAATAGTGACATGTTCTCACTCTATCAAATCTGTCGATATTTTCTCTCATATAATATGGTATATTTGATTGATTTATCATTTCAAGCTGATTTATATGGGTTTATCATTATTATTTTTATTAGCCAATGGAATTGATTGAATATTTAAAATTTTTATCCAATAACCAATCAGATAATTGGTGGACAGGTGATGAATGTTTTGTCCATGTTATGATGGGGTTGTCATATTTATTACTCAAGTAAGTGTTATTTTATCGAATAAATATCAATTATTGAACTCCCACCCCGCCGGGATTGGTTCCTCTCTTCCGGTTCCACTGACAATATATTGAGTCTGATTTGATTGATTAATTATTATTTTTTAGTAAACCATGGAAAGTTGTCGAATGTTTAACGAGAACAATCTATGAAATGGATATCGCCTCATCTTTGTTACCCGGGATCATATTCAGTGATCAGATCAATTGTAGTGTCACCAGTGTGCCAGTATTACAAACCAAATTGATATTAAAAGTTGATTTTATTGAATGATGAATCGATATTTATGTGCGTGTGTGTGTGTTGAAATATTTTCTAGTTTATCGATGTGATGGAGAACATGAACAATTCGGAACCATATATTATATCATTGGCAGAAACAGGCAATAAGATAATCGATGAAAATATCAATGATGATTGTGGTGGCAATGATGGTGATGGATTGATAATATCGTGTGTGACATTTATTATTATTGATTATATTAGATGATGAATTAGTGAGATGTAAATCGATATTTATGACGATTCTCTTTAAGAATCTATTGGATATCGGTCGATTTAATGATGCCCGATTGGCAATAATGAATAATCCTGACACAGACAAGTAAAGATACTGATGATATTGATAATGTTTCATTGATTATCTCTCTCTCATTTTACCAGACAAAAGGATTGTTTGAGACAATTTATTATTGTATTATCCGATTGTAATCAATTGGATGTGCTCGTTCAATTTGATTACGGTTCTTTGAGTGATGAGGTCTGTTTTGATTGGATAATTGTAAATGATATTGATTTTCTCATAAATCACTCTCACACAGTTCGTCAATGTTGTTCATTCTCGAGCCTGTGCATCTGATCTCAACGATTGCAAAGATCCATTCTACAATATTCTCTATTCGTTCCATATCAAAAATAAGGATTACAAATCTGCCGCCAATTGTATGCTGGAATTGGCATTGCGTCTCGATAATGATCTTCGATATCAAGGAATCTATATGAGCAATCAAGTAGCTATTGATCACATGCAAATGCAAGTGAAGGCATATTTGACATGTATTACCGTGGCCAGTTTATTGTCCCAGGAAGATCAATTATTTGTGTTCCCGGCATCGATTGCCGGTGCATTCAATACTGATGATGTGAGCATTCATTTGTTTCGATTGGATATATATGTGTGTGTTATTGATTTGTTCTGTGAAGGCTGCAACGGTATCATTGGCACAACAGACCGGTCGAAACAATTCCAAAGACAATTCCATGATGGATATATCAAGAGAATTTGTCGATATGGATGAAGGAACTGAACGAATCATTATCAATTTGAATCAAATCAAACGACAATATAATTTAATCCGATGTCGATTGAAGGTGATTCGAGAAAGCTCGGAACATGGATTTATTCAGAGTGGAAAACTGACGAGATCTCTTACATTAACGAGTCTTTTGAAAATGGGATTGTATTGGGTAAATATTGATTATATTTGTGTTGAATTTTGATTATAATAATAATGATAATAGTAATCAATAATGTTATCTGGAATTAATTATTTACTATTCAGGATGCCATTAAGTTATCCATTGATTTCGACTGTGGATTGGAATTTGTTGTCACTACCATAGCAACCAGATGTGCTCAAGTGTCGAAAAATTGTCTTGATCGACCATTCTTGAAGGAAAAGGAGAATATTATCGACTCATTGGAAGAAATCAACGGAAAATGTGATTTTGCATCGATGGGAAGGTGTGTGGAGAACATATATGAAATGACTTGTTTTTAACGATATCATTTCATAGCTTGCATAAATTGTTGTGGAAATTCCTGGAAGAAATTCTCCTTCGATTTGATTCGACTCCAAACGGTGATCTCTGTATCAAAGCCTGTTCAAAATTGTTAAGTGGCGGAATTGAATTATTGCCAGCTTGGTTGATCGATATGGTGGTGGATCAAAAGGAAGCTTCGGGTGCGTTGTTGAGATTATATATCACCAATGGATACCTGGAACCGGCCGTTAATTTAACAGCTCGAATACTTGATTCTCAAATACACAATCTCACCTTGCTCAATGAGTTATCAATGGGATTTTACAACACCAAATCGATGCACAAACACCAGCTCAAGTGGATGTCGTATCCGGTTATTTTCAATTTGTTTGACATTTTAGAAAATATGGCACAGCAAAATCATCCCGGAGCCAAGGTAACATTTTTCCCTTTCGAATAGTCTGTTTTGAGATGTCTGATAGGAGTTCCATGAAATGCTGGGAAAGAAAATGAAGATCATGGTGAATATAATGCAGCAAAATTCCAATGTTCAAGCCATCCAATCAGCTTAATGCATTTATTTGATGTAAATAAAAAAAAATAGCCTTTTTGCACTCGAATATTTATCTACATTTTCGTATTTGTAGTTTTGTTTTATTGTGATTACTATATAAACCTGTTTGTTGTTGGCTGTTCACTTTGTTGTGGTTATAATGGTTTGAATCACCCAATTTGATAATTGCGAGATCTTTTTTCTCACGATGAAATATTTGTTATTTTAGATTATGCAAACTGAATATTATTATCCCAGATGTTTTCATCAAATTTATTTTGTAAAATCTTTCATTTTAGAATTCTTGAAATAATTTTCAACTAGCAATTGTGCTTTATGACTACGATATTTACCGAAGAATTAACATAACTCCCGATGAAAACACCAAATTTCACTATTTGAGGCATATTAGTATAACTTGTTTAGATTACTTCTTGTGTCATCCCATTAGTCATCGAGTAAATATTTAAGTCGTTTTATGACATTGGCGATAGTTGTGTTAACAATTTGATCTTTCGTCTACTTTACAATCAATTAGCCTTGTTTAAATGTAATAAACCAATCTTAGAATATGACGAATAGCAAGCTAAGCAATGAAACTGCAATGAAAAATGTTCCAGTAGAGCGAATAGATTCCACACCGAAGGTGTTTTGCTATAGAGCAAGACTTGTAACGAACCAATTGATCATGTTATGCGCCAGACTAACTGATCATCTGGGGACACCCATGAGTATTTCTGTCAAACCATAATTTTTTATTTGTGACTTCTCAAAATAACTGAATTATTAATGAATCTCAGTGAGTATTGGTTATAAATGACTTGAATTTTTTAATTCACAATTTAAAGATTTTAATATTTTCACAAAACTAAATAAACAGTAATTTTACTAATGTTTAGTGTGATAATAATTAAGAGATAAAGTAATAATTTCACTTATCAACATATATGTACAAAATTTTATAACAATAGGTACTCATCAAAATTATTATTTCATATTTTTGAATTCACCACTAAACATCATGTTTTTTAAAACAAAACTGTTTGTTATTTGCGAGACGATATTCGAAATTCCAACGATAAGCATTAATTAACCTCCAATTATTATCTTTTCTTGTATATTATACTTTATCTTTTTTCCATTTGCCAAAATTTACATTATTGAATAAATAACTATTGATATATTGTCATGAACTAATTCATGTAAAGAAATTAAGATTTTAAATAAAAACTAATCAGAATAAATTATAAGGTAATTTTTTAATCTTTCTCAGTACGATATTTTATATTAATTTTTGAATTAATTGTTTATTGATTATTGAAAATTCTATGATTTCTAAATTTTCTTGTGAACAGCAAAGTAATCAGAATTTATTTTATTGAAATTATTTTCTAATTGGATGTATTTTCAGTTAGTATTGGAAATTGAATATAAAAGTCTAACTTCGTTAAGGTAGCTTTGCCAAGCGTGCAACAAACTTTTTAAGTTACAATTGGAATAATTAGACAAATTCGTTAATATTCTGTAAGTAGTTATGTTTGGTTAGAGTACGACATGCAAAATTTTCTTCCAAAGATGATTCAATCTTGATTCAGGATGGGCATATAAATCATACATATCTGAAGATGTCTACTGCGGAATACACAAAAAATTCAAATATAAAAGTGGATTTCACAGCAGAAATCGCGAGCAAGGTTCTCAATCAATTGGGAGAGCCACCATCAAAGCAAACTGTAAATACTTCAATCGATGTAGAAGTGTATTATAAACTAAATTTTGATGTGGAGGATTTTTTGTCATTCGTGCAATTATATATTCTTAAGCTAACGTTTGAGCAAAAATATATTCGCAATATAATAATGCAAGTCGTCAATGACAGGGTGGGAGAATTCTTCTTGGATGCGCTAAGAGGAAATGGTGAAACGTTCCTAATTCAATTAATTTTAGAAACAATTCAATCACATAATGGCATAATATTGGTTTTTGCGTCATCTGGAATAGCTGCGACATTTTTACTAGGTGGAAGAACTTCTCATTCACCTTTGAAGTGGACATTGAATATGCAAGAAATAAGTAAGCGAATCATAAGTGAATCGTCATTTATATATTATTTATATTTCAATATATTTGATATGTTGAGAAAGCATTGACTAACTAGTGCTCTACTCAGATACTGAGGACAGCGATAAAGAAAAAGCTCCCATTATCATGAGTTCATATGGTCAATGGAAGAGCAGAATAACCGGGGAAAAACACGAACAACACCAACCAACAGCATACCAATCACACAAATCAGATAAATTTATAAAGCTGACCTCGCCGCCCATAAAACCGCAAAAACCGACTGCACCAGTTATACCGAAAACAATTCAATCAAATCCAAAATGAGAAACATGGAGTAAGAGTAACTGGAGTGAAGATTTAGAAGTCTGACAGTCAACAAGGGTTCTGTGGGTACTTCTTCGCATTTATTCATTCGATTCAACAATCCAGAATCTATTCTCTTTTTATTCTCTTGATTAAGACAAATCTTAAATAAATTTATCAATATTTTATCAAAGAAAAATTGGTTTTATTAATTTCATTTTTTCAATTTTTTTGTCTTATTTATAATTATTTAATTGTTTAGTGGGCTCGGAAATGGAACGGCTGGTTCCCTACCACTGCGTTCATTTATATTCATCACTGTTTTTAATTATATTTATTTCAAACTTATATTATTATTATTTAGTTATTAATAATTATATTAAAGTCTTAATTGATCGTTGGAGTCAATCATTCATCGCAAGTCTAATTACAGCTCCCAGCCAAATTCTAGTAAGTGCTAAAACAATATCTTAAACAATACCTTGACTTCATACAGGTAGGTGGACGCTTAGGCGAAGGAACATAAAATAATGCTTAATTACTTCTCTAGGATCGTTAATAACTCACGAGACTGATCTAAGTCGTAGATAGTGCTAACTTAAAGATTACTTAGCACAGTAATTTTAACCATAGACCCCAAAAGTAACATATTGAATCTTTAAAGATAAGTAAAAACCGTTTATAAGTTTCACGGACATAGGTTTTGATTAGGTATTTGAATATATGTAATTCAATTTATTTGAAATCTTTTAATTAATTTTGTTTTTGATCGGAACTAGAGTTGGTTGGAAAATTAGTTTACTATAATTTCTACTTTGACTATGATAAAATTAAATGTTTATTTATTGTAAAAGATGAAACAAACTTTAGTACATGGCTTAAGATCAAACATTTATTTTAGTTAAGTAAGGTTTTTGTCCAATTTCATTACAAGTTATGTTGAAATAATTCCTTTTAATTAAATTTAATTAGTTAATTGTTTTACTTTATCTAAAAAATCATTAAATTTGCTATAATTAATACCATTTATCAAATAGATGTATATAAGAATTGATTTTTATTTGTTTTTCAACAAGATTATAATTTGAAGAGCGAATATTCGAATTTTGATAAATATCCGAATCAAAATCT
>JBBMOY011111665.1:0-10707 GCA_037951405.1 Platydemus manokwari
AGAAAAGTATTATATTTATTTTCTTTTTATCCACTTTGTGCTTTATTTTTATTACAATTTCTCCAACTGTCACTTCATCTTCTTTCCAACACTAATTATTATAATTGTAAATCTTCTGATCTTGATTACAGAATCCCGTTGCTGACATCATATGTTATCTAACTCTTTGTTCAATATTTAATCTACGATTTTCTGAAAATATGTGTTAGAAAAGAAATCATTTTATATAAACAGAAAAAGTACATCAAGCACTTGAATATAATTCAATAAATAATTACTAACATAGGACAATGTTAATGAATTAAAGAACAAGCAACAGGTAAAGCGTGCAAAAAATGCTTATTTTGTTAGGTTAATAAATACTCAAAAATGGATCAATAAAGTATCATTAATTAAACACAAAATACTCATCTGATAATCGCAAGAAACTAAAATGCAATCACTTGAAAAACGATCAGCTCTTTTACAGTGATAAATTTAAACTAAATCTTCTAGAATATTCTATCAATTTTAATATTTTGATTTAAGTAAAACATTGATGTATTTCTTTTAGAAATTTTCCACAAATATTTACTTACAATTTTTAATTATTTTTTAAAAGTTTAATTTTAAAATTCACAACAGTAATAATTTGCTAATTTAACATTTAATAAAAAAACTGAACCTTTTCTATATTTATTTACCATAATACGCGAGTTAACATGTTTCTTATATATTTATTCAACCTACATGGTACGTAAAATCCACGTTTTAAGGATGACGAATGAGTTTAATCATCAATACGAGTCATATACGCTAAAGCATTAATCAAAAATAACTTTAATCTTTTATATTCACTATTTCGACAGAGACTCAAAAAATTTTAAATATTTAAAAACTTTTTTACAAACTTACAAATATCTACAAACCATACATTTCGGACCTCAAAATGGTTTTTACTGAAATTAATTAAGTCATTATGTGAAATGAAAATAAAAATATATATCTCAGAAGATTTTTCGCTGAAGCATCAGTTAACGGTAATTTTTCTTTGCTATTGCTTGCCTCTTGGCATTTTAGAAAATCTTTTTAAATCTTTTCAAATAAAACACTGTTAAAAGCATCTCTTGTGGAAAAAACTGGCATGAAAAATGGAGACAACTTTTCATTGTAGAATATAAGTAATTAAAGTAACTTTAATATTAATAATTAACTTCTTTCATATTTGCTTTCAAGCCAAATTTGGAAGAAAATTGCAATGAGAATCCAAAACGTATTTATCCAAAAACAAAATTATCCTCTGAAGCCAATTAATCCATTTCTAACATTACCCCGAGAAATTGTTTCAAGGTTTTCCCCAAAAATTTACTCCAAGATAAGAATTAATTTTTTTATTTTGAGGAGGATTAAGAATTTTTATCTGAGAAATTAAAATCCAAATGTTGTAATTGAAATAAACTATTTTTTCATAATTATTTTTAATTATTTAAAATTTAGGTTGCTGATTGATTGTTTTATTGCTATAGGTACATACTGGTCGATAGATGAAAATATGAATAAAATTATTATTAATGTATTGAAAGTTTAATTTAATATTTCTACTTCACTTAATAATAAGTTATAATTAAAACTTCAATAATTATAAGGCAAATACAAAACGAAATAATAATAAATATACATCGTTTAAAAAGAAGTCGCTTTAGACCAAAGTTTATTTGTCAATTTCGATGTAGCAATTTATAATTTTATATTTTGTTTTAACAGTTGTTTTGGATTAAAGATTGATACTGGTTAGGTAATTGTTTTAATTTTATTGAATTTAACGGCTTAAGTTAAGAAAAGGAGTTCTTTAACTTACTTTCGTCATAATGAATTTTCGTGTAAGAAATAATTTTAGAATTTAATTTTATATATAATTGCAATATTTGATTTATCCGTATAACTCAGTCAATCTGTCATTTTTTATGATGTCTAATAGTGAAAAAATAGTTCCAATTCTAATCACAACACTTCTACATGATTATTTAAGTTCTTAAATTTAAATTTTTTAATTATAAATCGAGTTAGTTAATTACAGACATGTTTAATAATATCATTTGCTTATTTTTATAAAATAATTGTAAAAATTGCGAGTATATCTTAATTTGCTTATAATATTAAAAAGGGGTCCTCACTAAATTTCAATAAATTGCCATTCGACCTACTTTTTTCATTATTTCAAATAATCCAATTTTAAGCCCTAGTATATTTATTATTTGATTTCAAACAATTAAAATTCTTCTTAAGTACTTAATTAAAAAAATTCAAAATGTTTTTAAAGAATATAATTAAATAAATTATATAGATTTTTGCAATACACTCAATAAATTTAAAATTTTATTTTAGGACCAAATTTTTAAACTCCATCCCAAGTTTTGTATATTTTGAAAAATGCTATTAAACAGCTGTCTTAAACGGGATTATTTAAAATTTTCCATGTTTCATTTGAAATCCCAGATTATATCTAACATCAGCTTGGAATTTATCATAATTATATACCTACTATCAGAACAATTTTACATGGAATTTTGGAAAATTCTACTTTCATTTCTGTAGGCTTTCTAGGGGTTTGTTGATTGAAATAGTTTCTTCTAGTATTTTATAAGATCTCGAATTCACCAATCTATCATTTGTTTCATAGTAATTGGCATTTTATTCAACCTTGATTTTACTTAGTATTTGATAGATTTTATTTGGGTTGAAAATCAGCATATGTCTCAGTTATAAATTCATCAATATGAAGTGTAATACATTTTATTTTAATTGAAATACTGCTCAATTAATAAATGCTGGAAACAAATGATATAAAAACTACCATAAATTATTTACTAAATAGTTAAACATACAAAGAAATATACATGGAAACAGCAGTAACAATAGATGTCATTATAACAATTAAGTCAATAAAATATTTATGTAGAGCTCATCATGCTAACAATTTCGATTAAACTTAGAAAGAAAACATTTTAATTGCCTAATGTTAAAGTATTAGCTTTTTAAAATGAGCGCTGACATAAATTTAGAAGACAACTTTAATAGAGTGCTAATCAATTCGATCTAGGGCATAAATTTTTATAGATTTATTTTGGAAATTGTAGACAATAAATAATCACCATTCATTATAATTGTTATTTCAAGTATGTCAACAAGTCGACGTTGTGAGAATGAAATCTAGTAATAAATTTGATCACATTGTTTTTCGATTATTTGACGTTTACATTTCAGGGCCTAATCTGAACAGTAAATAATCGTCCACGAAAGTAAGAACAATTGTCAATTTGGTTCTAAGAATAACATAGTGTGAAAGTTGAGTGTAAGAATGAACTGAAACATTGTGTGGGTTATTTTGAAAGAAATAAAAATATCACCCAACTATGAAGAATCAATAATTCGAAAATTTACACATTTCTATTATTAATATATTTTTGATATATTAATTTTGATAATATATGATTATATTCTCCAACAATTAAACCTATAAAAATTTGAAATCATATTAATAATCGTATTCTGTAAAGAATAACAATTGAAATCTGCAATTTTATTTCATATAACATTGAATATCAAATGGTGATGGGTTAAAAATTTTCAATAAACTTGTTGATCAACTTATATCAAGCCTAATAATTCTAGAGGATTATTTTCAAATTTTATTTACAGTTTTTATCTAAAGGCAACATTGAAAACGACTGTGATAGATCATTAACAATAAAAGATTTTTCAAAATCAAAGAACACAAAATTCAAGAGTTACTAAATTTATTGAAAATTATTTTAAAACTTTATTAAACTAACGATTGATGTGTTAAAATTTTCTGTTTAAAAAATATATGAATTAGAAGCTTTTTAATCACAATAATTCATTGAACAAACTTGAAATATTATTTCGATTTAGTTTATTGACACCTAGCAAATGTTATCGAAGAAGATAATAATTAATTACATTATAATGATTAATTAATTAGTGTTTTTAAATAATCCTTATCAAATTTTAAATAAAGTGAAAATTATCAATTCAAAGATAAAATAAGTACGCAATAAAAGGTAAATCTTACTTTTAACATTGGAATATTTTTTCTTTTGTATCTTAAAATCCCTTTAATCCCAAATTTTCTTTTCTATTGAAATATTGACAAAGAAAAATTGTAAATATTGATTGATTCAAGATTTATTATAAAGTAATAAGGCATGAGATATTTAACCTATATGGATATGCACACACACTAACAAACTTCTGTACTGTACGCAACGCTCCACTTGTGTGGCTGCTTGAATACTAATACACACATGTATTTCTAAACATACACACAGACAGTGTATTGAAGAAAAACTAATTAAGTTTGAAAACAATTATTTTTCCTATTTTAATTTCTACTTATTATTAACATTACTATTTTTAGGTCATAATCATCATATGATGAAAACACAGGTTTTTTTCTGGCAAATTGTCGAAAAATAAGAATTCCAAAAAAAATCGGAATAAATCTATTGCTTGTAACCAAGTAGTTATATAATATTATTTGGGATTAGAATCTCTATACAGGATTAGATGATAAATTCTAAATAATACTAACCCAGGATTAACTTGCACCTTTACAAAATTGTGGGAGGTAGTTAGAAAAATCAATTTTACCATTTACGGGTAGCCATCGGCTGATTATATAAATTTTTTTTTTGAATTTTGTGTTTGTTGAAATCGTTTATCAACTTGAAAATTTTATTAAAATGAATATTCTTGAATGGTTTTCACTTGACAATGAAGAAACTGCGAAATGGTAATTTAAAGTACATCTTTAAACATTCTTTGAATTTATTTATAACGTATTTTATTGGCATAAAATCTCATTTGTAAAAACAGTTCAAAAAATTTCACTCATCTTCGATTGTTTCATTATAGTCAATTATATTTTAATTGAAATAGTTTTCATTTAAACTGGTGTTTTTTTATTTTTTCAAAATTTTAGTCTGTATATGAAAGCAAATTCAGTTATTATTTTGTTGAATATTAGTTCATTGATCATTCAGCACCAAACAAAAAACACTATCTTCTTCTATCGGCATAAACTGGTAATAACCCACGTTGGTTGTGAAATTTCTAGTCAAGAGTTTGTGTCTTGCGTGCGCTTGACTTCTAATCAAAGTTTTGAATGTTGGGTTATCAGTCAATAATTTAAATCTGAAAATTGTATTAACTAAAATATTACACTCAAAATCTCAACAACAACAGAAAATCTTTTCCCAATTCACAAAGAAAAACACTCAAGACGGGATCAGTGCCTGAAATTCAAAAACAGAATGAAAAGTAATCAAAAATACTGATTACTAAAATCACAGATAAAGTTGCCGACCTAAAACGACTGGCAGATATCCATGGAACTCAACCTCTTTTACATGATGAATTTGTTGATGGATCGATTTGAGATTTTCCTTATGTCTCTCATGTTATTGGCGGATATTTGAGCTTGTTGCCGTTTGTAGGTATGTGCCTGTTGATTCTTAGCTTCTAAATATAGTGTTTATAGTGTTCTAACGTGTGTTTATTTGGTCTGTGTGTATTGACGCATTTTAGCGTTCTTTCCTTGGTTCTTTTGACCATTTTTATTGATTTTTGATATACGCAACAAGTGTTATAGATTAATGTCAACTGGGATTAGCCAATCACTGTACACTTTTCATCGTGTAGCTATGTATTTTGTCAAATTGAAACCTACGTTATACACTGATTCTGAGTAGTCAATGATAGTTACTGTACAGATATGAATTAACGTAAACCAGTGTTCCAATGTAGCGAGGGTTATAATTGTTCACGAGATTCTTTTATATTCGATAATTTGAAATTAAAAAGTGATTTGATTATGAATTTGTAAACTGGCCTTTGGAAAGTTCACAATCAATACAAAGTTTCATAAATTTTTCTAAAACTCGATAATATTATGATTTAGCAAATATTATTCGTTGATGTTTTTTCAACAAATTTGATTGCGAAGAAATATGAAAATCTATTTAAACTTGTTATTAAACATGCCCCATTGACCAGTCAAATAATTAATTGTATTTAAAAACGTTGAAAATCGAATTTTGTTCTAATGTGCATGTTAGGTAGAGAAAGAGAAAATAATTTGTGGTACTTTTAAACAAAAATTGGTTCTTCTTTAAGTTAAATATTGACACGAATTTTTGAATGAATACATTTTCTAGTTCATAAAATTAACTATTTATGCAATTAATTATGAAATCAATTATGAAATTGAATCTTAAAATGTTCCTTAGAAATAACCTAAAAATTGATACTTATTTTAATTTTATGCATTATAATAAAATTTTGTCAAAAAATTTTAAAAATATAATGAAAACACACACCAATTGACCTACATATAAATATTTTGACCTTGAAAACATACAACTAATTTCAGTTAATTTTTTCTTCCCTACTTTGTATATGTATGTTTGTAAAAAATACTTTATCGATTTAACAAATATAATGGGCGAAAATGATGAATTTCACTATGATTTGTCTGCACCACAGGTACAGAGTTTCGGAAACCAATGAGATAGCAAATAAACAGTGTCTATTCCCTATCGAAAATGATATATCTATTGTTAATATAGAATCAATCGAAGTTAAATGTTGATAATATCGAAAAAAAGATGAATTGTCGCCAAGTGGATTAATGAAGAAAGTTTAATTGAAGAATCTTAGAATATACAAATCGTTTGGACTATTAATTTTATTATGTGGAATCTTTTTACAACACTGAAATACCTATGTTTTAATGTTATTCAACAGAGAGTTCTTCATATTTGATAGTACGTGGGTTTCTTAGTTTGTTAAAGCTATTGGAATTTTTATTATATCTATAACTTGTCAGCAACCTATTGAATTATACATCTGATAATATTTGCTATGATGTTTATATAACTTTATTTTAGGTATCGGTTTTATAAAAGCAATTTCATAGTTAAATTTTATGTTATGGGATTACTAAAAAATATATTGAAAATTATTCCACTTATTTTGTGTTGAATTTCTTTAGGTAAAGTTTTGAAAGTATAAATTAAAAAGCATTTTTATAAATTGTTATAATAAATGTAATTTAATCCAATGTTAGCTCACCTTCAATTAGCGAGCTTTAACCAATAATGATTAACAATTTTTTTTCAAAATATCTGAAGGTCAGTGCTGAATTCGATTGTGAAAATATAAAAATTTATTTTAAAGACATTTTATCAATAACGCCTTGTAATATCTGAGTTACGCAAGTTTATATTTTACTCAGTGCAAGTTTTTAAGTGTTTATCACTGTACACATCCAGAGTCCGAGCTATCTAATCATAATAGTTGTAATAAATATTGACCATTGAGTTAATTTGACAGAAATTTCTTTCTTGAATCTGGAGTAATAAAGAATGTCTCATGTTATTAAATCTCATGTCCTTCAGATCTGGATCACCATTATTATTTATTTGATAATTCCGGCTTCAATAATCTTCATTACATGATCATGTCTTTCGATTCAAAATTGTTTTGGAAGTTTGAATTTAATGAAAACATTGGCTTGTGCTTCATTTTCTGTTTAGGATTTTCTGGTGGGTTTTTAAATTTGAAATTGGATGTTTGTAAACTTGTAGAATTTAGGTTTTGCACCTGGTAGCTATTGTTTATTACATCATTCTTATCTTGATTTTGATCCATATTTATCAATATAATGCGAAGAAATTTTTGTAAAGTCAGTTTAGTAAAATAATATTTATAAACAAAATATTGGATATTCATAATATTTATTAGAATTATCACCCATTATCGAATATAAATATTTAATAATCAAATTAATATAATTCAATAATACCTGAAAACTAAACAAATTTTCTCTACAATAATAAATTCCAACAAGAAAACAAAAATGCAATGTATTAAATAATAATCATAGAGAATTTCCACGAGTGAATCATTCTTTTACCTATAGTGTATATAAATTTACTTTCGCCCTCAATTATTCTGACTCCTCTTGATAATCTAATTTCTTTACCTTCCTTTACAATTATATAAACCTTGACAATGACTTTTCAAGTTCTTTCCGAAAATTACCTGAAAGTACTATTACTATCCGATATATTTTTGCTGATTGTTATCGGTTATATTATGTCTTGCTGTCTTAATCGTTCCCTTTTCTTATATTACCACTTGGTGACTTGTTTTCCATGCCTTCGCGTAATCCTTATTTTGTTAAACCACGTTTCTTCAATTGTAAACAATTTAAAGTGTCTTCTCTGTTTCTCATTTATTATTTTTATTTTTACTACATATTGTCTTGCCGCTTTCTTAATTCTTAAGCGTATCATTAGAAATTATTCCCTTTGCACTGCTATTGTTATACCTCTGCTCTTCTATAATTTCTCTTGAATCTTAACATTCTTGTTATTTATATCTACTCATTATTTTTAAGTAATATCAAAGACAGATTTTGCTAAATCAATATCTACCTTTGTAATATATTTATATCTATATACTTAGTACGAGAACTGGCCATTTTGCTTTGATTTTTATGCCATATATTTCTTTTCTCACTTGGTTGTACCTATCTTCATTTCCATTATTTTCATCGTTTTCTTGAAAATAACCTCATGTTACTGCTGTTTTTATCAATTTTCCCCATCTATCGACCTGTTCTAAATTTTTGATTTGTTTACTGTAAGGTATCGTTTTTGTAAATTATTTAGTAATATAATTTTGGGGTCCTTAATATATTATACTATTGCATTTATCATTTTTAATAATCAATGTATTACATTGTCCCCTTTCTTCGATTGTTCCTTAAATTAAAGTTCCTGAATTAAAGATGAAACATGAAGAAGTGTTAGCAACTAATAATTTATATATCATTTTCTGCCTAATTACTCTCCGTGTTATGATATTCTTTCAACCAATCCATAAAGCAATTTAAACGATCTTCATCCACTACATACACTGAATATCAAATTGACAATTTATGTGTTGAAACCCTTGTTTTTCATGATTTATATTATTCTCTCAACTTTTTTCATCTATTATAAATAACTTCTGCATAACTATCGTTTATATTTATATCCTTCCTCGTCGTATTTTATTTAATTTGTTTATCATTTGTGGAATTTTTATTGCATACTTTTATTATTGATGGAAACCTGTTTGGTTGGGTTATTTGGTGATTAATATTATTAGATAAGAGACCGTGAGTTAGAGATTGATGTTCCCACCAATATCTGAAACTTCACAGATTAATAGGTTGCGTGTAGATAATATATAAATACATTATTATTATTATAATAGACAAATGTGTTATGCTATAAATTTTAGAAAGAAGCTGTCTTGCCCTGAAGAGATTTATCAGTAACGGAAAACCGCCAGAAGGAACTAAGTGGGGCCCCACTGCGGTATAAAAACTAAAGAAATATGATTTTAGAAATTTCAATGACTATGCTTATAATTGCCATGGTAACGTGGATTAATAATCATTTTTTAAAAAAATTTATAGTTATTACTAATATAATTCGGCCCACACGCCTACATTTTAATTAATGTGGGTTTATTTGCTCAATGTGGTTTTATTATTATTATTTATTCTTATTATGTAATATATTATATTATGAGACTTGCAGCCTGCGTGGGTAATATCCCGACATTATTATTATTATTTCTTTTAACATTGCTAGCCGTTCATACTATTTTGAAAACCACAAACTAAAATCAAACCAAAAAAGTCAAGACACAATCAATTCTGTTTTAAATCCAAATATTTAAACAAATATTTCCAATTTTCCATTAATTTAATTTTTTATAAAATTAAATTAAATCTGAACAAAATTTGAATAAATGTAAATTAAAATTGTTTCGAATTAACTTGAAATTTAATTCATATAAAATATCTCACAAACATTATGGGTCATTTCATATTTTTATGTTGTGCAAAGAATTCAGTAATCATTCTATTTTAATAGTATTTTATCATGGTTTCTATTTCATAATCTATGACTTCATACAAAGCCCATATTTTTATCATTAATGGCTTTCATAATCCGAAATTCTGACTTATAAATTATTCTCATATAATTGCTAGTTGAATGCCATTTTCGTATAGTAGTACGAAACTAAACTAAAACTGGATTTATAATAATTATTATAATTAACATCCCTATTTATTAAAGATTAGCGGCATCATTAGTCATTTATTATGTCTATCACTGCTGCTATATGCTGATCATTATATTTCTTTCATTATTTTCACTCTAATTCATTTATAACGATTTCTATTATAGTTTTCATTATAAATATTTCTTTTTATTGTTGAATCTTCTATCAAATTAATATCATGTCATATTATTATTTAGATATAGCCGTCCAAGCTCTTTAAACGTTACTGTGTTTAATATTGAATGTCCGAATTCATAAGTAAGATGGATTCGTCATGGTTTCAATACTAATCCATTTAAAATAAAATATTCTGCTAAAACCATTCAATTTTTCTAAGATTTATTTATTATTATTTCACATAGATTTATTTGAAAATGCACTAGGGCTTCTAATATTTCAATCGAACGAAAAATTATTACCAATTATCGTCATATTATATATTAAAACAAAATAATATCTTCCATTTAAACAATTCAACTTGATAGGTGTTTCCATAAATAAAGCAAACTCAAAATAACAGGT
>JBBMOY011111776.1:0-10704 GCA_037951405.1 Platydemus manokwari
GATTTGAATTTAAATCAGATCAATCTTAAGAACTCACCGGTGTTGGGAATACAAACATATAAGTACCAAAACCCAACAATAGTATATATACTTATATAAAGTCTATTTTTGCACGAAAGATGAGTTTCAAATTTGGCCTGAGCACCAGAGTTAGTAAATTAACTTTCAATTTATTTAATCTGAATTAAATTTTGACCAGCAAATTTATATACCTGGTTGTGTCGATTTGATATTCAAATTTAAAAAGAGAATTCGAATTTTTAACTTTGTATGAAGACAGAAATAAAATATAAATTAAGAGCAAGAAAAAAGTATTTGTGACAAGTGAAGTAGTCTTTATATGAAAGATATAAGTTTTGAAATATATCAAAAATTATGCAGAAAGGATGGCAATGAAATCACAAGAGAAGTTATCCCGACAACTGTTAATAACATTTTAAAATTTATGAAAAAAATAATAATTAAATAATAATATCATTCATTAAAGTACCAAAAGTTTAATAAATTAAAAGTAAAAACAACAAGTTTCGAATAAATAAGATCATTCGTGTATTTATATAAAACAAATATCAAGATATCCAAAGTTAGTTATAAATTAAATTTGTAGGAAAAAGTGTACTGAAGAGCTCCTAAAATGTTTATTAAATAGTGAAATGAATTTTAAAATTTTTACATAAATATTCCCATTGAGATGAAATCAATTTTAGTAACTTGTCACACTCGGGCCTTATGGCGAATTTATATTTAAACAATGTAGTTTTTAGTCCGCATTTTATCATTACCGTCTTAATCTATATCAGGGGACGACAAACCTCGGCATAGCTAGTCTTGCCTAATAGCTTTCTGATGTTTTTAGATTATATCTGCCCTAGTTATGCCTCTTAGTTTTGTTCCCTTTCATTACAAGTGCGTACAACTCAACTTATAAGCTCATCTACCAGCCCATATTTATTTTCATAGAGTTAGACAAAAAGGATACTGTTTCATTATCACCGGAATAAACAGCTAAACTTATATATATATATAATCATCTTTGAAAGTTTCAGCGAAATCGTTGCATATCTGTAACTTATATTTGAGAAAAACTTCATGTTCAGACCGATTCGGCGGAAATGGGTCTCTGCCCAGGATAAAGCCACTTCGTTTTGCGTACTCCATGAAAACGCTATGCGCAAAGGCTTTATGGATTTTTTTTTCATCAATCCACCTTTGTCAGCACCAATGAAGCATTTAATTTATTGTAAACACTGACTCATGTCCTACTGTAACACTGTTTTGTGGCCTCCATGAAGAACAATTGTACCCTAGTTACCAAGACTTGTCTCGATTTCGAAGTTAAAAGAAGGGCAGAGTATACCCAAGCGTTAATTATTGGAATGTTCAATGAGTACTTTCAAATAGTGTGTAACACGAGTCAACAATTAGAAAAATTCAAGAGTTTGCGGCAAAATTAATGCATTTCATAATTAGCCATGTCCAAACAGCAGAAGTTAAGCACAGCTATCAGTATTCATAAAGTTGTCCTTGAATGATGAATTTCCAAAGCTAAGTGGACTGAAGAATTATTTTTCATCCAAAGAGGTAACAAAGCTATCTCTTTACTATGTCATGATGCCAAGAGGTCAAATCTTAAGGGAAACTTTGATGCCAAACACGTACAAGATTTTAAAAATTACACAGCGCATCACCTCATTACTTTTAGCTACATTGAATGAGTTTGATTTGTCAAAACACGTCTCGATTACCACTAATTGTAGTTAAAATTAAGGATCAATTAAACAGTATCTATGAATGGTTTAATTGACAGCATATTGTTACAAGCTCATATATTGAGATAAATTTTCCCTTCATTTTATTCTTGAATCCCCTATTTAGTATCCTACACTACATAACAAAGCTTATTCAAATCGTACAATTTTTTAATAACATGGTTTTAAGCAAGGAACTTTCAAAATTTTATTTTCGAATTTCTATTACAAATATTTTTCCTTTTACAATTATTACGTATCAATTTGAATTATCGTTATTTCGGTTTTAAAGTTTAATTATATTTTTCAATGTTATTATCTGTGGTTTTTAATATAAATGAAAAAATGAATAAAATTTTTTTTACGAAAACGGTTATATTATTTTATTGATTGTTTAACACTTAATGAAAATACGATAAGTAAATTTATTCTTTATTAAAAAATTATGAAATTTGTTTAAATATTATGTGCATAATTTGATAAAAATTTAATATTTTCAAGATTTTTATTTATATGAAGCGACCAAAAATAGAAGGTCGGTTATCAATGTTCTGATAAATATCTGATTTTAAATCTTTTTAGTATCTCCTACTTTGACGGAAGAAGATTTTGAAGCGGCTTACGATGTGTCGTTTAAAGTTCAGGTAATACTATTTGATAACATATATATGAATTTGTATTTGTCAACACCAATTGGGAATGAATAGATAAATTCAATTAAAGATCTAAAAGATAATATGGCCAGCATAAAATTAGGTATCCAATCGAATGATTGGGAGAAACGAGTTGATAATGTAAATATTTCTTCTGATTCTTTTTAAGAAATTTCGATTTTAATTTTTGTATCTTTTAAAAAAGCTTCGCAATTTACGCGGTATTTTGAAATCAAACCCACATCGATTGGAAGATTTTATAAATATTGTAAAGACTTTCGACCATGATTTGAAGAATAACCTAAGTGATCTTCGTTCTCAAGTTGTTCGGGAAGCCGCAATAACTGTTGCGTAGGGATAATTTCCATAACTACCAAACGTAGAATTCTTATATTTCTGTCTTAGATATTTGTCCTGTGAATTCGGAAACAAGCTGGAATTGTTTGTCGTGTCGTTATTGGACGATTTGGCAAATCTTGTGCCAAACGGGGTGAAAGTAATGTCTACCAGTGGTAAAACCGCCTTGAAAATAATCGTTATCGTATGTTTTGTCGTTCGATCTCCAATCGTACATTTGATGATGTTTAGAATACGCCCGGTTGTCGAATTGTTCAGAAAATCGTTTATTTTTACAACAGCTCCAAATCGACAGCATTACGTCAGTTCTGTTGTGAGATCGTTTCGATTATTTGTGAGAAATGGACAGCGAAATTGATCGAAAAAAGTTCCACACATATTAAAGAGGGCATAATAAAGGGTATTTCCGATGCCGATCAACATGCGAGAGCCTTTTCTAGAAAGTTTGTCGAATTAGGATTGAGTTCAGGATTAATTTCGAGGTTTAGAGCTTATTTTAATCTTGTTAATACTGCCCCGAAACTCGCTGAAATGGTATTCAAACAGCTAGATGCCAGCAAACAGAAATCTTTAATGAAAGATTTATCGAATAACGAGAATGGCGCCAAACGTTCTGAGCCGTTGAAACCCGCACGAATTCGAGAAATCGTTAAAGCCAAACCCAAAGAAACTTTCGATAATTCGAAAAATTTGAATCCAAGTTGGCATTTTAATCTTAAAATTACTCTCGATGATCTTTATTTGTGGCAATTTTTCACAGTTTTTCAACTATTTTTTGATTTTTCATTTACAGATTAACTGTAAATCTGGCCTATTGTTGATCAATATTTCACTTGTTCGCCATTCTAAGGCTTTATTTTGTTATTCTCGCTTCTTCCTTGTCAATATTTCCATTTCTTTTAAATATTATTTTCAAACATTATTCAAGGCACTCGTCGTTATAGCCTCTTGGAAAATAACGTCTAGGAATTAATAAATAAATGAGCGATTAAAAATATTCGGTGTTGTTGTGTGAATGAGATGTGCTAATCGTGTAAATCACATCAAATACTCTAGGCCAATTGTTAACCCATTGTTATTGTCTGGAAACCATCGATAAGTATATCTGCTGTCATCACAAACATTCCATAATGTCCTGTGATTGAGATGCGCTAATCGTGCAAATCACATCAAATACTCGAGGCCAATTGTTATTGGATAATTTTGAGAAAAAAACGATAAGTATATCTGCTCCTTAAAGTTGTGTGATTGAGCTATGCTAATCGTGTAAATCACATCAAATACTCGAGGCCAATTGTTATTGGATAATATTGTGAACTAATCGATAAGTATATCTGCTCTCATCACCGACATTCCATATTGTCCTGTGATTGAGCTATACTAGTCGTGTAAATCACATCAAATACTCGAGGCCAATTGTTATTGGATAATATTGTGAACTAATCGATAAGTATATCTACTCCTTAAAGTTGTGTGATTGAGATATACTAATCGTGCAAATCACATCGAATACTCGACGCCAATTGTTATTGGATAATGTTTGGAAATAATCGATAAGTAATCCACACTCATTGTTAATCCATATTTTGTTATTGTATCTATCAAATATCGGTGAAAAAATCTTATATTTTATTTTCATTTTTTCAGAGATTGAAAACAAGCCAGAAATCAATGAGGTAAAATTGTTTAGTTTTTCAATTATTTCATTAAATTTGAATCTGTGACGATTTTTCATATTGATATTTATAATTTTTTCCATTTGATCTTTTGGTTATTTTTTAAATCGCACCGTTTAATATAATGTTCCACTTGATTCAAATGTGGCAGCTGTTGTAAGGGATACTAAAATATATTAATGAATAATATATAGAATCCATGGTGACAAGCAAAATTTTCTATACTGGCTAATAAGAGATAGATATCGTAAAATAAGAAAAATATGTTGATATTGTGATGCCACTGTAAGCTGGCTGGCAACTTAAGAGGCTGATTTCTGAATGGGCTTATTTTGCTATCCCTAATTTTATAAATATTTTCCCGAAGCTGCAATACAAAACATGTCTTGATACAGTTTATTGATCTCATATATCAATCCTTAAGCTGCAATGCAAAACATGTCTTGATACAGTTTATTGATCTAATATATCAATCCTTAAGCTGCAATGCAAAACATGTCTTGATACAGTTTATTGATCTAAAATGTCAATCCTTAAGCTGCAATACAAACCTTGTTTTGGTACAGTTTATTGATTACATAATCATTCCTCAACTTCTAATGTTAACATTATAGTTATATTTATTAAATAAAGTATATTGAGATAATAAGAATATTATATTTAATTATATAATTATAATATTATCTTGGCAATAATAATAATATAGTGATTAATATCGATTTTAAGATTTTCCTGAACAAGTTAAAGAGCTCTCTGTACACCGACAGATTGGAGGGATTATTTAAAGCAGAATCTTATATTACATCATCATCATTGAAGTAATTGCCGATATCATATGACATATAACATGTATATTGATTTTTCATTCAGGAGAACCGATATGGCCTTGGTCACTGGTGCTTTTAATATTATGTTTTTAGAAAATCAATCGCAAGTGCTTTTGAAATATTTATCAGTTTTACACGTCTTTATCGATCGTCACCATGAATGGATGGATGATTGGCTGAGTCATTTGATTGGCCAATTATTGAGTGTGCCGATTTGTTCCAATACCAATAATATTGGTGAGCAGATTAGAAAGATTTTAATTTTGATATTGTAATGATTTCAATTTATCGATTATTATTGTGATATGTATTTTCGCCTCTAGTCATAGATTCGGTTCCAAGGACGTATTTCAAGCCTGCTGCAAGTTTTCCAATTCGAAAACCGATTCGATCTTGATGCGAGTGAAGATCGCAGTTATTGATTATTTGAACATGATCATAAGTGACGATGGCGATTTCTGGATGAATTGTGACCGCAACTGTCTGAGTGAGGCTGTCGAGAACATCGTTAAATGGGCCGACGATAGCAGATCACAGCAGCTGAGAAAAGTGAACGAGTTATTATTAACGGATCGATATTTCAATTGATTCTTCCAGTTATCGACCGATTTCCTGATGAAACTCTTCAACAAAAACACTTCCTCATCGCTGGACAGTTTTATCGCCCAATTATCATTGGCTGCTCAACTGAAAATAAAGCACCTAGCAACAGACACTGCACCGAATTACACACTGAAAATTGTTGGAAAAATCGATACACCGGTGAAATACACGCCTACTAAACAGCACAGACTTCGCACACCCACGAAATCTCCTTGCGTTATCAGCAATTGCTTGTCGACGAAATCGAAAACGAAAATTCTTCAGAAAATTGTCACCTCCATGTCGAATTCGAGCCAAGTTTTAACCGAAACCAATAGAAACGGTGTCGGGTGTAAAATCGATGTGAACACAGAGAAGCTCATCGATTCAGCTGATAATCGAGTCAATCCTGTTCGTATGGATGTCGACAAGGAAAATGTCGAGCCCGCGATAATTGATGACAATCGATTGAAATCGATTTTAGAATCAGCTAATAATCGATCAAATGCTGATTGTGCCAGTGTTGTCAAGTCCGATAATCGTTCAATGATTGGTCAAGAAAATATCCAGCCAGCCAATAATAATGCCAATGGAATGAAATCGATTTTACATTGCTTAGCGACACAATTGATTGATGAGTGCATTGCCGATGGTGCAGTATTGAACAGCCTGATCGAGATTCGGAAAATCGTTGACGATTGTGATGCGGTGGATCTGGAGGAAGTGCTGGCGAAATTGAATCCTCATTTGTCAAAAGTATAATTTTATCGATTAATTCAATAATAATTATGATAATATATTAACTATTATTTCCGAAACAGTTACTCAATCACAACGTGACAACAGTTCGAAAACACATTAATTATTACATTCGAGATATTCATCGCATAATCGGGGACAAGATTTACGATATTGTCGAGCTGCCTAATTTCACAGTAAGATCACCGATTATTAAATCGATTTATTGATTTATTGATTTTCATTTCAGAAAACTCTCCTCAAAAGAAAGTGAAATCCCATCATTTTATTGTTTGCAACCAGATTTATTTATAAATAAATTTATATTTCAATTTGTTTTTTGTTTTAATCCGTTGGAATTTTGCATTTTTATCAATTATTTTTAGCGGTTTTAGTGATTTTTCCCTTAGAAAACTCGGCTCAAGAAACAATAAAATTTTATCATATCATTACAACCGGATTTTATTTATAAATAAATTTATATTTCAATTTGTTTTTTGTTTTAATCGATATGATTCTTGATTTTTCCCAGAGAACTTTCATATTATATTTCATTATATCGTTACAACCAGATTTATTTATAAATATATTTATATCTCAATTTATTTTTTGTTTTAATTATTACTGATTCTTATGATTTGAATTGATTAGTACAAACAAAATGCATTGATGCCAATGTGATTTCATCATTTTTTTATGTCGCTTTTATCAATCGATTTAATATTCTATTTATTTAATGACATAGCTTAATCGAGGGTTACTTTTTTACGAATCAAATACATATTCAAGACAGTTATTTCCGATAAATTTTTGGGGAATTTTTTCTCCGCATTTCCATACCGATATTTCTAGTTTGAACTTATTTTCGATGAAAAGAACAAAATTAGCCACGAAAGGGTCATTCATTTTGTATTGTATTACATGGATATATCAAGCTCGAGAACAGGACTAAGAGTATTGCAAAGAAACAATGAACTCATACCGTGATGGAAAAGAATAATTTGATTTATTAATTAGGTACCAGAAATTATATAAATAAATAATATATTATAGAATTCTTCAAGCTGATTTGAAAATGAAAATTTTTTTGCTCTTTATAAGACTATTTTATTTGAATGGATGACATGTTTTCATCCATTGAGTTTTGAAGCCAATGTGATTTGTCGATTAGGCTTGAATAAATAGTTGGTTATATTCAGATCGAATGTGTGTTAGGTGTTGATTAGTTAGTTTATGTGATAAAATGTGATGTCAGAATGGATTTGGCATTGTATTTATGTGCTTGATATGATAGGCAGTCAATGTGAAAATTGAATATCCTAATGTTCTAGAGTCGATGATGCTGATAATTTAATTTATCTGTTCATTTTTCTCCTAAAGAATTACGGTTTCGTCGAGATGAAAATGACAGTAAATTCATTATTGAGGTCGAGGTGGTAAGTGAAATTTGTATTGAATGATTATAGAAATCATGAATTAACTGGAATCTTTTTATATTAGTTTATAGTTCAGGATGTAAGAGAAGAAAAATGGGTTGATTATTTCAGTTTTTAGATAGTTGTTTAATTTAAGATTTGGTTGCTATGTTACGATATTATTTAAACATTCGTTTTTCATGAGCTTCAGTTAAATTTAAATGAGTTAGATTTAATTTTAAAGAATTAGGTAGTTGATTATTGCTTTGAATATTGGTTAAAAAGTTAATGTTTAATGAAATCATTCTATTAATACTTTAATTAGTGATGAAGATGATGTGTCAAGAATAGATTTAATGAGATGAATATATGGGTGAAGTTGAATTTCAGTATTCTTTGAATATTTCAATAATTAGTTAGCGATAAAGGATTGGCGATGATTGATTATATTTTAGAGTGATTTTTAAAATAGATTGAGATTGATTCGATGATGTTAATTAAACTTGGACTGATTATAAGTATTTCATTGAGTATCGAGTTGTTTGATATCGATTGGCTTAAGGGAGGCAGTGTGAGCAAGGAGAACAAATTGGGGATCGTTAAAAAGTTGATATGCTTTTTACCTAATCCAGTGAATTTAAGTAACTTGTCATTATCGTGGTCTCCGGAACATATTGGACCGATATTAAGTGTGTCAAGAAGGATTTCATGTCCAGTGGGGTTACATATTTCAAAGGATAGAGACTTTTATTTCTCAAAGTCAATAGTGCGATGATTAGCAAAGTTTTTCTCTACATCGTAGTCGATTTGTTTAGACTTACCGAGAATAGTATGGTGGTGAAAACAGCAGTTTAATTTTCACTGTTTCAGGGTCTCCATAGTAAAGATTGGCCGGTTTTTACGTGAACTGGGGAGTCGTGAAGTATAATAAATCTGTTACTGGTAATTGGAATGAAAATCCACATTCCAGGAGAGAGAAATAAATAAAATCGAAAAAATTGATGAACAAATTATATATATTTCAATGAAGATTTTATATAGAACAGTTAGTTATGTGATGTCGATGACACCAACATAATTTGGCGTGGCAATTACTTCAATGTTGAAAATGTTTTCGATACGTATTCATTAAAACAACTTACTCATTTAATGTGATTAATTATTGTATTTATGTGCTCATTACAGTATATATTTGCTTTCGACAATGTGTATGATCAGTGTGCATTTAAAAATCGTGATTCCTACCCAGGGATTATATATAGCATTAGATAGTTAGAAATGAATTAAGGAAACCATAATTGATAAGATTGATGTTTAATATTGCTGGAATACACTTCAATGATGTTTTCAATTACCATTGACATTCTATAATAACCATGGTAACTGGGAACAAAAGAGAATAAAAGAATACAGAACAGAATAGAAAATACACCAATAATAAAAATTGAATAAAATGGACAGAAATAAAAAGGAAACCATAATCGATATGATTGATGTTTAATATTGGTGGAATACACGAAACTATTTTATGGTCAATGATGTTTTCAATTACCATTGACATTCTATTATAGCCATGGTAACTGGGAACAAAAGAGAATAATAGAATGCAGATCAGAATAGTAAGTACACCTAAGATTTAGATTAGATAATTCTAAATAAAGAGTAATATAATTGAAAAAATGAACAGAAATAGATAATGGAAACCATAATTGATAACCGTGATGTATTATATTGATGGATTACACGAAACTATTATTATATTGTCATACACAAGCAATAATATTGGCATCCTACCATGTAAATGTGTTACAATGAAACCTTATTTGATAATAATGAAGTAAATGAGTCAAACAAATTAATTTTGGATTTAAAAATTAAGAATGAAGGATAAATTTCAGATTTATAGAAATTTTGGAGGCAAACGAATTGGAATTTATCAATTTAAATAAAGGAAGAGTTAATGTAATCAATCGGACTCTAGAACCTATGCGATCAACTATTAGAAAATAAACGACAAAAATGCAATTTAAAATGCAGGGAATATGAAAATCATAACCGATGATGAAGAAAATTATTCTATTCTCTCGGACAATAGAACAAATATCATCATAAAAAGAGATTATTGGCTTTTCAATATGTTGGTAATTCTTGATGCTTTTCTTTCGTCCAGAGATGTTTCAGGTCCAAATGCCAATTCCATATTGTATCATGCAGTACGATTGAAGACTTATGCTTATTTGGATTGGAGTTAAATATAAATATAAATTATTACTTTATAAAATAATAATTATGCTAGAAAAAAGGTAACTGGAATTTAATGCATTGCAATAAACGATTCATTTTGAAATTTGTTTGTTCTGCGATGAGGTGGAAAATTGTGAGACATTAGGTCGAGATAATTAGGTTGATCCATGATCATTACGCAAAATCTTGATAAAATTAGTGATTGTAATATCGCGCAGTAAATATTTTACTATATGTGGTGAGAGTTTGCCTTAGTTTAGACTCAACAGATTATAATATTTTTATAATTTTCAACATAATATTTATTATTTAATGATATTTTTAGAGCACGTTATATTTTTTTAATCTGTGAATGAGTATTCTTTATGGCATTTAGTATTTTTATTTTTATTTAAGGCACAGTGTTGAGAGAAAAACCCTTTTAAAAAATCCTATTTTAAACTCTAAAGTCTGTCACATTAATT